>PYAF01005882.1:116882-132877 GCA_007407185.1 Glycine tomentella
AATAGCACTAGAACGGTCTTGCCCTCAACCCAGGCACCGTTCAATTAACCTCTCAGGGTCAACATAGACTCAGTCATGGCTCATGCATGTCAGGAAACCATAAACAAGTGACTCTACACCGGTCACTCATGCATTCACAGAGCCAATATTCAAAGTCTCCCAATTCAAAAATTGAAAGCTATTCCTTCATCAGTAGACAATTCTAAACAAGTTTTCCTACAGAACTCTGGGCTAATTCTAGCGCCAGATCAACATAACTCACAAAATCTAGGGATTTCTCAATTTCAAAATCAACCGAAGAAACTTACGTTTCTTACCTCAGTGGCGACCCTAAAGGCTGGAGGACAGCTTTCCTAAGCTCTGCAGTCCGTTCTGCGCCTCTGGTCCTTGCCAACACGCAAGTTTCTGGGGTTTCTCTGAGGGAATGGATTTTTGCTCAAATCTATGTAATTGATGAAGGATTTTAGCTTTCAATCGGTTCAAACTAGTTTCTAGGTCAGAGGAAGGTGTTTAGGCCAAGAAAATGGGTCCTAGGAAGCTTTGTGGCATCAGAAATGGAGGCTGGGGCTGAGGGGAAGGAGAGGAAGCTGAAAAATACCCAAGAATTTCGTAAATGGCTCTTATATAAGGTTTTGACCGACATGCCGCGCCCTTGGCGCCACTTTGGCGCTGATGGCGCCATAATCCAGTGCTTCTGGCGCCCTTGGCGCCACTTTGGCGTTCCTGGCGCCAATTTCCAGCACCTGTGGCGCTCCTGGCACTAATCTGGCGCTCCTGGCGCCAACTTCCAGCACCTGTGGCGCTCCTGGCGCCAGACTCCATCTGGCGCTAATTCTGTCGCTAATTCCGTCGCTAAGTCCATCGCTAAATCTGTCGCTAAGTCCTTTGCGACAGAATTTTATAAAAATTAAATTTTTCATTCTTTCTTTCTTTAATTCATTAGGCCTAGGTTATTATAACTGGTTTAATCGATTACCAGTAAGTGGTAATTTATTAATTGAGAACTAAGAACATTTTAATCGATTACGAGATTATGGTAATCGATTACACAGTTCAAAATCAAATAATGGACTTCCTGTGATAATCGATTATAGCATGATGGTAATCGATTACTTGGCAACTTTTTTGAATGAAGCTTCCTGTGATAATCGATTACATTGTTCATAAGTCTTTTCTAGAAAACCTCAAGAACACTTTAATCGATTACATAAGTGATTTAATCGATTACTGACAATTAAAACAGTTTTCTCTATAAATAAATGTTGTTTGTTTTAACAAAAAAAACAACAAATATCATAACTTTTCTAAAGAGAGAAAAGATACTACGAGTTATTCTGTATTTGACCCTCAAATCCTCAGGCTTCAAGAAACATTGAGAGGATTTCTTTTTCGGGCAACTTTCTAAAGAAGAAGTTGGAGAGAATGTTCTGAGATTTTTTTCATTCAACCTTGATTCAAGATTGGTAATCATTTTCATTCATTTGTAGTGAATCATCAAATTGTTTCTCTCCATACTACTTTGGTTGTAATTCTTTTTAGAATTTCTGAATTGTGTAACTAATGGAATAGTTTTCTTAAAGCTTGTCGTCTAGAATAGGTTTTTCTAGAGGGAAGATTAGAGAAGGGTTTTCTCTAAGTCTTTATCACAGAGAGTCTAAGGGAGTTAAATTTCTTGTTCTTAATCTATGTCTGATTGAGAGTGATTGTATAAGCTTGTAAGAAACATATTGCTAATAGTTGAATTCTAACTAGTTGGTTAGAAAAATCGGATGTAGCTTCTCTGGGTTGAGAAGTGAACCAGTCTAAATATTGATATTGATTACTTCTTCTTTATCTTTTCTTTTGGTTATTAATTGTCATTTGTTGGTATAACTTTTCATAATTAACTAAAACTTTCTCGATGTAATTGCATTCTATAAAGATTGGAGTTTGATTGATTGAAAGTGTTACAACGGTTGTTTTGGGATACGATCGTTTTCAACTCTGATTATTAAAGAGATTTTAATTGGCCAAGAACAACCAATTCACCCCCCTCTTGATTTGTGTGTTGTTCATACTGTTTTCAAAGTTAATTAACTGAAAGCTGAAATCCGCCTTATCAAAGAACAAAAAAATATTCATAAAATATTTTGTCTGTTCTACAATCCGGTGATCAAACTGATGAGGAAGAACCTACTCAGAAAATTCAGACTTCTAATAATGATTCTTCAATTGATTTAGTTATTCCTCCAACTAAATATTTTGAAAAAACTTTTGAATGACTTAGTCCCGCTAGTGGTTCTAAGCATTGTGTTAATTGCAAACTTTCAAATGCTACCATTGAAAAGGAACATTTGAAAATTAAAACTTCTATTCTTCTGGTCAAAAATCTTAAAAATGCGGTTATTCTTGGAACCCCGTTTATAAAATCTATCTTCCCAATCACAATATCAGATAAAGAGATTTCTTAAAACTCCTATAGTAAGAAATTTGAATCCAATCTTTTATAAACAGAATCAAATCAATTATCTTAAGGAAGAAATTTCTTATAAGAAAATTGATGATTTGCTCAAACAACCCATAATCCAAAACAAAATCAAATCTTTGTGTAAAACCAAGATCAATCTCTTCCAAAGCAGAATCTGTTTTCTTGGTCACCATATTTACCAAGGAACCATCACCCCTATTAATTGTGTAATTGAGTTTGCAAATAAATTTCCAAATCAAATTATCGAGGAGACCCAAATCCAACGTTTTCTTGGTTGTTTATTGTTGATTTATTTTCGCAACTCAACAATCTCACTAAACCCTTTTATGATCGTCTCAAAAAGACACCTTCTCTGTGGACTAATGTTCACATTGATCTTGTCAAACAGATTTAATCCAAGGTTAAAGATCTTCCTTGTCTTTACCTTCCCAATCCTTCAACCAAAAAGATTGTCAAAACTAATGCCTCTGACATTGGTTATGGTGACATTTTTAAACAGTCTATCAATGGCAAAGAACAATAATTGCATTTAATTCAAAACATTGGAATCCTCCTCAGCAAAATTATTCTACTGTTAAAAAGGAAGTTTTAGCAATTGTTTTATGCTCTCAAAATTTCAATCTAATTTACTCAATCAAAGGTTTTTGATTCGTGTTGATTGTAAATCTACAAAAAAGATTTTACAAAAAGATGTTAAAAACCTTGCATCTAAACAAATTCTTGCTAGATGGCAAGCAATTTTAAGTATCTTTGATTTTGAAATACAATTTCTCAAAGGTACCTTAAATTCTCTTACTGACTACCTTACTCGTGAATATTTACAGGGAGGAAGCCAATGAGTGTGCCATGCCAAAATCGACAAAATCTTCTTCCTCCTCCCGAGGAAGAGGAAGAGGTAGTAGCAAAGGTCGACTAGCAATTGTTGGTCTAAACATCCAATCAGGGTCTGGATCATCCCCTAAGCAAGAAGATGATCTCAAAAATCAATTAGGGTCATCCACCTAATAAGGGTCATTTACCCATGTGTCCCAAACACAATCAGGGTCTTCAACCCAAAATCTTTAGTCACAATTTGGGTCATCTACCCAGAAGGCCAAACCTCAATCACAAACAAAGGTTGATTATGCCATGCCCATCCAAACATTTTTAACCCTTCAAGAAATAGGTCTTTTCCATCTTCCAAAAGGCCTTCCATCTAAATCATGGGCTAACATTGCTTCAGAAGAGAAGACAATTAAGTCCGAATTTTGGGAAGGGTTGCGTCTAATAAAGTTTTTAGATTCATAGAGTTGTTGCCATAGGTATACCTCTGAGTTGCAATCTTGCAGTCTTGTAATTTTTTAATTTTTTAGAAATAAAATCATCTTTTCTTACTTGCATGTTCTCATTTTGTAATTGATTTTTTCTCTTCTCATTCACTCCTTCTCATCTCGACGGCTTGCTGCACTTGAAAGTTTATCTTTACTTTTATGTTTTTAATTTTTTAATTTCTGCATAATTTACTTGTCTTCAATCATGTGAATCCGTCTCTATTTCTGTCTGGTTTACATTTATTCTTTCTATCTTTTAATTCCCCTTTTTTAGTCTTCACTTCCATCTCATATATATATATATATATATATGAACAACAAAAAAGTTTGAAAGAGGAATGAGAAAATGTTACCAAAGAACAAACAAAAACAAAAGTGTATATTTGGATATTAATTTTAAAATGAAATGTTATTAGTTCCTATTTAACTCAATTAATGCACATTTTAAATTGTTTTTTTTTTCATTCAGTTTTTCCATCAATTAATGCATATTAATGCGCATATATTACTTTTATTTCCATTCAATACTCATCAAAACTGCAAAATATATACACACAAAAATGCACATAAATTTAGCACAATACTGATATCATAGACAAGATAGGGATATACATCTATAAAAAATTATTTGCTAATATAAAAAAATAAAACAATAATAATAATAAAATAAAAGGATTAACAAATCGGATCAAGAGTTCCGAAATTAAGATCCATGACCTAAGTCAAAAGTAAAATAAAAATTAAAACACTCTAAATAGTAAACCAAAATGTTTGGATAAGATTGAATCAATTGGGATTTTCGAATGAGCCGAACTATCAACACCCCCAACAAATTGGTCCGCAGTTTCTATTTGGTATCTGTATTTCTCCACCAGGTCTTTTTCAATTCCATTGTGAGTGTCCACACAAGTGGCTCTGTTATAGATGACCTAGTCATACTTCTCGGTTCTCACTCTCACTCCGTCCAAAGAACCCCAGAATCTGAATTCTCCGTCCATGTCGCAGAAGCAGCTACCTCCCCCCATTGAGGATCCACCCACCGCTTCCTCTTCCTCTTCCGATGAAGATGAAGAGCAACGACCTTCCTCCCAGCAACACATAGAAGAAGAAGTTTCCTCTTCAGAAGAAGCTTCTTCCCAAGAAGAAGACGACGACGACGAACCTCCCACCCTTCCTCCCGCTTCCGCAAATCCCCACCCCAAACCCACGTCCTCTGACTCCGACACCGACTCCGAGCCCACCAAAGTAAAACCCAAGCCCACGGACCAGGCCCAGAAGCCCCAGCCCTCACCCGCGCCGCCCAAATGGGGACCCAAGCGCCCCGCCCAGAACAACGCCCCCTCCACTGACCCGAAACGCGCGAAGAAGAAATCCACCAATTCTTCTTCCGCCGCTGCCGCCCACGAGACGGAGGAGAAGTCCGGTGGCGGCCAAGCGAAGTTGTCTCAGAGACTCTTCAGCCAGGAAGACGAACTCGCCATTCTTAAGGGCATGTCTGAGTTCATTTCAAAGACGGGCCAAGACCCTTACAAGTACGCCGATGCCTTCCACAATTTCGTTAAGAAGTCGCTCCGCGTGGAGGCTTCGAGCAACCAGATCAAGGAGAAGATCCGACGGCTGAAGAAGAAGTTTGAAACTAAAACACAGATATCGAAGAACAGGGAGGACCCTGAGTTTTCCAAATCTCACGACCGGACTGTGTTCGAATTGTCTAAGAAGGTTTGGGGAGAAGGAGCCAATGGGCTGGTGGAGAAGCCCAAACCTAATAATGGAAAAAGAAAAACTGCCAAGACTCCAAAGAAGGATGCTACTAGCAGGAATGTAGTAGCAAAATCCGAAACTACAACACTACTGGAGCCGATGGAGTTGGAGGAGTCTGGGACTGTAAATTTGCTTTACCGCGAAGTATCTGGTTTCAAAGAACTGGATGAGGATGAGATGAAGAGGGGATTGGCGTTAATTAGAGAATCAAATAGGAAAGAGTTGGAGAGCAAGTGGAAGAAATTGCGACTTGCTGAGATGGAACTGGTTGCAAATCGCTCACTACTTATTGGGGAGCAGATTAAGTTGATATTTGAAGCACTTCAGAAATCCAACAACTAGGGTTCATTGTGTTAGGTATCACTTTTTGCCTTTTCGGTACTGCCTGCCATATGTATTGTGGATCATTGTAATTAAGTAGGCAGTGTTGTTTAGTTGTTGGCATTGTGAAAATGTGCCGCATAGTCCATTTCAGGTTCTCTTTTTCAATTAAGATGTGTCATCATTAACACCAGAAAATGCCGAAATTAAACACTTACCATTTTGTGTAGATGTATGATGGACACATTATGGTTATGTGTACATGTGAAAGGCAATATTGCTCTGACTTAGAAAGTTCTTAGTCTTGATTAATTGTTCATATTGGGATCAATGGTGTTAAGTAACTGTTATAGTGCCATAACGTTATAACATGTGGTTTTTGATCCCTCCACCTTAGGCAATTTGTGAAGGGAGGGCCACTATGATGGTGCCATAGGCTACAATGTTGTGTTTATATGGCGAAATTTCAGCATTCCACCATTGATAACCTCAAGTGGGTATTGTCTTAATCATCATTCTTGGTGTTTATAAGGGAGGCCATTTGATGCACTTGGTAGCATAGCCTTTTCAAATCTTAGTAACTAGTAGCAAAATTTATTAACCATTTTAATAAATAATGGAGAAAATATGTGGTGCCAGTTATGGTAATATGTTCAATCAGGCAAAGCCTTATTTGTTAACTGTGGGTTTGCAATTT
The DNA here is from genome assembly GCA_007407185.1 of Glycine tomentella. Taxonomy (NCBI): domain Eukaryota; kingdom Viridiplantae; phylum Streptophyta; class Magnoliopsida; order Fabales; family Fabaceae; genus Glycine; species Glycine tomentella. The sequence goes on from PYAF01005882.1 coordinate 123,439, forward strand.
GGGATGGCCGGAACATTCATCATCACGAAGGCCTGGCTGTGGATCATGGAATGAACTGTCTTGTGTTAACTGTCTATTGCAATGTCATTGCTGCATTTTTGCCCTTGCTCCTTTTGTGCTTATAACTTTAAAAAGTGCAATTCATTTTGTGATACATCTAAAATTACTAATGCATATGCTCTTTACAAACAAGTGTAGTTTTCAGCACATAATCCATATCTGTCATGTTTGTTAACTATTCTTTTACAACTTTAAAATTTTGGGACAAGGTTTCTCTTAACATAATTTATTTGGAATGGAACTTCTGTAGTAAAGTAATCTATGGGCAAATGTCATTGAACTCCTTGAGGTCTGTTTAAATATCACTAACACTCCCTTTATTTTATTAAAATCTCTAACCACCCTCACATTGGCACTGTTTAGCTACTGTTTTAAAAGGAAAAGACTTTTCTTTTCCCTATTTGTTTTTGCACTCTTTTTGGCAACCTCACTTGCTATATTGTTCTGAAATATGCTAGTTAGGCAACTCCATCCCCCAAATAAGATGTGTGCACCAAAAAATGACTTTGCTGGGAAACTTGGACTATTTTCACAAGTCCGAAACACTAATCAGAGGCCTTACACTTCTTACTTCTTTAGAAATTCCAAAAGTAAATAGAAGGGAATTGCTCCAAAAAGTATATGTTTAAGATGCTGAAACACATTCCCAGTTTGCAAAGCTTATTTTGTAATTCTAAAATTTAACCTATAGATTCAAAGACTTGATCTTAGGATAGCAAGTATCTCTTTGCATATAATACCCCACTTGAAAATGACCAAGAACCTATTCTCTGGGCATCGATGCTCCCTCATTTAGCCGAATAAGGTAGATAATACAGATTCCAAATGTTGGTAATTTTTGTCTGTCCAAATACTCTTTTTTTGTCTCATGGAAGTGGAAGGTTACACTTTGGTACATCTCTATAGTTTTCTGATTAATTGGGTGAGAGTCTTTTCTATAGATTATTGTCCCCCATCACCATGTGTTAGTTTTTCTAGAAGAATCTTTTGGCATCCTTGTGTTCTATTTTAATTTTTAAGTATATCACTTTTAACTTTTATGCTTTTAGATTTAAAAATGTTTTATTTTTAATTAATCGTAGCTTACTATGTCTGTCACAGATGCAATCATTAAATTATTTTGCTTTAACTGGGAATGCTCATTTTTGACCTAGTGTTGATCATGCGCGGTAGTATAAAATGCTTATTTGTTTCTGAAGAGCTTTGCTTTGTTTGCTTGTGAATTGACTACCTATGAAATTTCTTGTTATTGTTCTGCCATCATTTTGAACAAACATCGTTTAAACTTTGCTTTGTGATTCTTTTGCGTCGTGCTCTGTTCTGTAACTGGTATTTACATCGTGCAGTGAACTTTTTGTGTCTCCCTCCTTTGTAAGGAGCTTCAATGTTTGCTGTCATTTGAAAGGAGCTTAACTCTACAAAGGTAGATCTTTACAAGGTCAATTATAGTCTAAATGCTGTAATATGTTACAACAAATCATGGCCAGAGGGCACCACATATATTTGGCTAGTTGTTTTCATGTTAATTTTATTGTCAGGGACAATTATCGTGAACATGAGATATTCAGGTTAGTTTGTGGTAAAAATTGGAGATAGTACATGAAATGGAAATATCCATTGAGTCAGCATTGATATTTTATTTTAAATTGAAAAGGAATATTTTGTGAACCTAATAGGTTATCAGCTTAGCACAATGTTTATTAAATCGGCGAGTTGACTCGGTAAACTTGTTCGAGTCAACGTTTCTACCTCCCAAAGCGAATCAACTCGGTAGTGAACTCGGATATGGGTATAGACTCGGTAAACTCGCGAGTCAACTTGGTAAACTCGGTTGAATCGCCGAGTTGACTTAGTGTGCATTTAAAAAAAAATTAGGTTTTCATTTTTCAATCCATTCTCGTTCTGTTCCACACTTCCACTTCTCTTCGTCTCCGGTCTTCCCTTCCCACTTCTCTTCCGGTCCGGTCTTCCCACTTCTGTTTCGGTCTTCTCCCTCTCGTCACGCTCCATCTCCGGTCTTCTCCTTCTCGTCGCACTCCATCTCTGGTCTTCTCCCTTTCGTGCATGCACCCAAAGGTAAGTGCTCCATCTCCGGTCTTCTCCCTCGGTCCCTCTCTGTTTCATATTGTTATTATTGATTGTTGAGATTGAGACTGTTGAACTTGAGATTATTATTATTTTTATATGAAGTAGACTCTTATATACGATTTACGTTTTTACGGTTTTATGATTTAACTTATTCCACCGAGTCTACCTAGACTGTACGATTTAGCAACATTGGCTTAGCATTTTAGGGCAACGGTAAAAATAATGATAGTCTAACCATATCATGACAAAAGAATGCAATACAATAGTGCTCCTTTCTTATGACAACAATCAAGATGCAAATTACCAGCTAAAGAAGTCATATATACTTTTACTATTGCTACTCATTTAGAATCCTTTTGTCAATATTTTTTTGGTGAAGCCTTTTTGTTAGTATTTAGCAAATAATTAGATTATTAGATTAACTATTACTAACTGAATTCATAGATTTTACTTCCATGCAAGACGACTATAATACATAATTTTCCCCTTGTGGTTTGTTTTCTGATTGATCAAATGAAAAACCTTTTGAAGAAAAATCATAAGGAAACATCACAGATCTCAATCACTGCTATAATACCTTTGATATGTATGCCTCAAGACTTTCTATGTATTCCTGAATATGCATATAAAGATGCCAAGATTAACACTAGCCCATCTCGGACATCTGCAAATCAATGTTTTTTATGTAGAAAATCAGAAAATGCTTATTATACAATGACAAAATCCAATTTTCATGATCAAAGTAATTTTCGTTGTTTCCTATTGACTCGATAATGTGAGATAAATGTTGGATCATTTGGATGCAGCCAGATACACAGTTAACTTTGTAGTCAGCACGTTCCTTATTCTGTGGTAGTTTACGAAGCCTTTCCAGCATCCGCATATTTAATTTAAAGTAATTCAAGAAAACATTTAATAAAAAGATAAAAGGAAAAGGGAAGGAAAAATAAGTGTTATAAGTTTCAATTAAGGAGAAAATCCAAAGTTCATTTGTTGAAAAATAAAGGATTTCAAATATATATAGCCAAATGTTTTGTTGGTTGTTCTGTTTCCAAGACCCTGATGAGCAATCTGCCTTTATTTATAATAATTTTTGTGTATTTTTGTTTGAGACGTGGCTTTTTAATCTTGAAAGTACACTTGATAATATTTCCAACAAGTTATAAATCATGTTTTTTAAGAATCAGTTGATCATTCAAACTTGAAGAGCCAATTGGACCATAAGAACCAATATGGAAAAGAAAGTTTTTATAAAACATGTTTGATCTCTCTAGTTTTAAGTAGAACTTAAAATGTGTTTAAATTTTGAACCAAGAAAGAATTTGATTTCATTAAGCTAGAAATATAAAGTTAATCTTCCCATTAATCAAATTCGGTTTCTACATTAAAAATTATTAGAATTTAAATTGTGTAATTTGATTAAGTTTAGATAAATATGAGTATGCTTATTGCAATTTATAAGTAAAAGTTAGGATAAATAGAGTTTTAATTAAATTAGTGAGTAAATAAAGGTTAAAATATATAAGCACAATTATTAGCTTCTTAACAATAAAATTCGGTTAAATTAGTACCAACAAAGAATTTGATTTTAAATTGTTTATTTTTTTCAAGCAAAAGGGCTCGTTAAACATGACCATAGAGACCAATGATCCCAACTAGCTTGGTACCAAAGGCACTATAGATCCTCTGTCAGCAAAACATAAATTTACTAAAGGCAAAGAAAAATAGATAACGAAAAAATGGGAGACATTGATAACGATTGTCGAATCTTCTCAAAACATACTAAGATCAATTCTACGGTATAGGAATAACCTAGGTCGACTTAGAGACGCAATCTAATTTGGTTCTAACTTTAACCCACTTATAAATCAAAACAGGGAATTTCATCAAGCAGTTTGCATACAATTGATTTCATCAAACAGTTTGTAGACATTTAGAATCATGAACACGAAAATAGAATTAGAGAAGAGGATGAACATTCACAACAGAATTCGAAATACTTAACCATAACTCAAATTCCTCATTGTTCGAACTGGATCTTTGGATTGATTAGTTGTTTAGCCATCCATGCCATCACCAATGGAAGAACTATAACGCCCGACCACTTGCAGGATCAATGACTGTCCCCACATACCAACACAAGAATTTTCAGCGTGCTTTGTCCTTACTCACACACTTCCTGAGAAACTTCCCAAGAGGTCACCCATCCAAAAATTGCTCCAAGTCAAGCACGCTTAATTGTGGAGTTCTGAAGTTATGGGCTATCGAAAAGTAGATGCACCTTGTTGGTATAGGTAGTACTTATTATTTCCTTTAAGTTATCCTCAACTGTACAATCCAATACCTGCACAGCCTCTGGATCCCTCCCGTTCGGATGTGTATTCGATTCATTCATGTACCCCTGCCGTTGGAAGCCGTCAAGGAGTCGCTCCTTGTTCGTGCCTCATTGCACCGACGATCATTCCCCGTCCTCGTCAGCGCCCGAGATGTTACAAGAATAACTAAAGTTGAACAAGAGAAGAGAAGAACAGAGTTGAAAAGATGAAGAAATATGAAGAACAGTTGAGAGAAAAAGAGAGAAGAGTTTGATCTAAAACTTGCAACACAAGTTTCTAAAAATTTGTTTTGTACAAAATGATTCTAACTAACTAAGTAAATAACTTTGAAAATGCACTAAGTAGACTAATATATACTCTAACTAAACATAAGTAATGAATGAGATTTGATTAGGCCCATCTAATCTCTCTAAATAAGCTAATTACACAATGCAAAGGCCTAATATTCCAGCCTAAAATCCAAGTGCAGAGGATGACTTCCAAGCCTAAAATGACCCTAGAAACAGAAGAAGTTTCCCAATCTCAATTCTGAGAAAATTGTAGCTCTTTTCTTTATCTTTCCAGGGACTACTCATATGCTCCATTTGGAGTTTGATAGCATCCTATAGGTCGTTCACAAGACAGATAGGTCAAGTAAGCACAAAATCCGAAAATAAGCAACAATTATCAATTAAGCCCAATTATTTGCCGAAGACCAAAACTGAGTTAAGGTGAGATAATAAGAGTCAAAGAGAGGTCAAATAAGCTAAGAAGAATAAGAAAATAATAAAATAAAAATGCTCAATCAATCATAGGGTCAAAATCCCACCAAATATATTCCTCAACATCCAACCCATGATTTGTAAGCAAATCAGCACAACAATTTTCCTCTTGATAGATATGAGAAACCTAAAAGGACATTTTTTTCTCATTAGATTCAAACACCATTGAGTATGAAACTTCAAAAAAACCATCGATACTGACTTGGAACACATATATTGTCACGACCCATACTAAGATCATGATCGAAACACAGACTATAATTTATCTAGTCTGGCTAGCTTGAGTGTAATACTATAGCAAGACACAAATAAAAAAGAACAAAGGGGCTACCAAAAATCCAGTAGTCTCTCCTATAAATAGAACAATCCATATCTTGACTCACCACATATGAAACCATACAAATTATATATATATATATATATATATATATATAATCCAACGATCAAGTTGAAAATAATATGAACAACACACAATAACCAAGAGGGGGGTGAATTGGTTTAAACTTGGTCTTTTAAAAATCTTTAAATAATCAGAGTAATCAATATCATATCACAAATGAACCAAGAATGCACCAACCAATCAAACCACTCAGCTCAAGAATGCAATCACAAAACTTTCACTTGTTGAATAAGAAATATAGCACCAAAGAATGATCAATTATAACAACAAGAACATATTAGAAATAAGTATTCAACACACGGAATTATACTGGTTCACTTCTCACCCTGGAGAAGTTACATCCAGTTCTTCCAACCACAAAGGTTAGGGTTCCACTAATAACAAATTGTTCTTACAAGCTTTTTACACAACCACTCTTAATCACACCTAGATTAAGAATGAGACTTCTAACACTCTTAGAATCTCTATGATCAAGACATAGAGATCACCCACCTCTACTCTTATCCCTAGTAACACCTATCCTAGTAAAGCTTTAAGAAATCCGATGTTATTAATACAAAAAGAATATCAAAAGAATACACAACAAAGTGTTATTTCAGAACTTTCTTTCTACAACTTTTTTTGAAAGCTTGCCCAAGAAGAAATCCTCCTTTGAAATCTTTGAATCTTGAGGATTTGTGGGACTTTACAGAGTTTAGCACTTGAAACTTTTTCTTGCTTAGAAAGCTAATGAATATACTTTGTAATTTTTCATTGTGGTTTTCCAAAACACCTAACAACTATTTATAGAAATCAGTTTGTAACTGTCAATAATCGATCAAATACTCTTTATGTAATCAATTGTTAACACATTTTGTCGACTAAAGTGTTCTTGAGCATTCTAGAAAATATTTATGAACAAAGTAATCAATTAATTCATCATGTAATCGATTATCACAAACAGTCTAAGTTTTCAAATACACGCCCAGTAATCGATTACCACAAATCGTAATTGATTATCACAGGAAGACTTTTTTGTGACTTTGTGAAGTGTAATCGATTACCATTCTCTAGTAATCGATTATTGTGTTCTTAAAAGCTTAAGTAATAGATTATCACAAGTTGGTAATCGATTAAAGCAGAGAAAAATCATTTTTCCAAAACCTTAAACTTTGAACACTTTGGCTTTTATGCAATCATGAAAACCATTTGTTTTAGAAAAGCTTTTTCACAAGACTTATGCTTTTATGAAAACACGAATTCAAAAATCATGTATGAGCTTTATGCAATGGATCATAGGAAGTTTCATCTCATACACAATTTACAACTACCAATCAAATTGATTTGGCATGTAAAAAAGCCTAAACACTTTGTAGACTTGAGACTTAGCTTCTTGATCCTCTTAAGCTCCCTTGACTCTAACAATTTCCCCTTTTTTGGCTTTGATGATGCCAAACTTCAATTGAACATGTTGAACCTTAGAGTTCTTCTTAGGAGAGAGTTTCCAAGAGCTTTTACTTAAACCTGAAAATAATAAGCCTCTAGCCAAGACCAGGTGTTAAGTATACTTTGCATAAACTCAAAACATTATAAGCAAGTGTATTGCTCCCCCTTTCTTATGTAATTTCATATCAAGTTAGATTAAGAGCACAATGCTTATGTTCATTTAAAATAGAGCAAACATTTATCTATCAGTAGTTAATCATCCTTCTCCCCTTCTATTCTTTTAATTTATCAGCATCCTTCATATGTTCATTGTTCATTTTTCTCCCCCTTTTGGCTTATCAAAGACAAAATGTTCCATTGATAATGAAATAAGCAAAGCAAGATGTAAACAACATAAAACAATATTTTATTCATTAATAGAAAGATGCAGAAACATAAGATGAAATCAAAGATAAGTGCTGAATATGAGAGAAAGCAAACAACACAACCAAAAGCAAGACAATCCATCTACTAATCTAGATATTATCAAAATCTTTAAGAGTAATTCTAGTCTCTATGTTTTATATCCTATTGGTGATTTCATCCAAAGAGGAATGAACATCAGTTGAATGTTCATGACACAGAGCTATTATTGCATCTATCTTTTGAATCATCAAGGATTCAAAAAGGCTCCACTACTGTGCAACAGGGCCAGCTTCAGCATCTCCTTCCTCAGCTTCTTGTTCCTCATCTGCACCTCCTTGCGGAGCTTGTTTTCCAACCATTATCGACCCATTTGGGGTTTCCGTCAAAGCCAGCTTGGTAAGATGCTTTGTAGAGATGAGGTTGGTGGTGTCAGTGGTGTTGTCAACAATCTCATTTGACACATCAATCCCAAAATAATCAATAAATCTTGAGACTAAGACAACTTAAGGGAATTGATAGCTGAACAACCTTTTAGACTTCATCATTGTCTCTTCAAGGACTAGAACCCAATTAATCCGAGTTCAAATATTAATCCCATACACTAGATGCATATCATCATCAGTGATTTGTGCATGATTAGTAGACCTTGGTGTAAGGATATAGGTGATGATATAATGAAGAAGTCTATCTTCACTAGTCATATTGCCAACCCCCAATCTGTTATTTATTCTTGCTTGTGGATCCAACAACATACCCTTGTATGTGTCCATCTTTGAGTATCCTCCTACTTCTTCTTCAAACCTTCTTACTCCTTCACAGGAGATGCCAACCACAGAATTCCACACTGTGTCATCAATCTTAATGGCAAATTCATTCACTTGGAAATGGAGGACAATCCATGTTTACCTTAGCACAAGTGTAAAGCACTTTTATCAATTCAGGGTAAAAAGTACCCTTCATCTCCAACAACTTTGTCAGCCCTTGAGCTTGCAGCATTGTACGGAATTCGAATCCCTCATTCACAAACCAGTCAAGCTCTAAATATTTTGGAGGCATGACAAGCTTGGTTGCATTGAACTGCATGTAGTTGTTGCTCTCAACTTAAGAGGTGAACCAGTTATTGAGCCTGTTCTCAACAACATTAGAGGTTTGTCTAGCTTTCCTTTTGCTAGTTTTGATTTTCTTAGAGGCAGATGGGTTAGACATGGTGATAGCTAAGAAGGGAATGGGCAGTGTAACGATCCGCCTCGTCGCTACGGCATCACTAACTCCATAGTGTGAATTTCAAATTTTAATGAAAAATCCATTAATTTGATTATGAAAATAGTAGTAAGTTTTTTGCAATAATACAATTATGGTACACACGATACAATTACAATAATTGAATACATGTATTTACAACTCAAAATATACATGTCCACAAAAAGAATTAAGGGACTAACTATGAAAGAGTTGATTAACAAAACACAACTCTTTCCAAAAATAATTCCAACGTCATCACGTCGGCTTGGCGGCTCCAACAAAATAATTCTAACGCATCAAGGTGTAACACCCCGTAGGCCTCCGACGTGTTATCATTCATAATATCAGTTTAACGTTTAAAACATAGTTTATAAAACTCAGCGGAAGCACAAAATCGCTTTTCTTGATACATTATGTATGAAATAACATCAATCTCATAAAAGTCACACACAAAACACATATAGCAAACCCCTGCTGATCCAGTTTCTCATAACGCATACACCATAAAGACAGATACTAACAAAGTTAGGCAGATTTATCAAATATACAACATAAGAACTCAGAAGAACTCTCCTCATATACGTATCATATCTAGTTCTGTACAAATACATACATCAGTACTCACACCTCAGCGTGTGATACAAAATAATAACTGCCCTCACAGAGGGTATACAGAACTATACAATCATCAGGAGTACACACACTCCATCCCTTCTCAAGGG
>PYAF01005882.1:134623-147187 GCA_007407185.1 Glycine tomentella
ATAATACACATATGGCGCGCGTCGCGCCGCACCCCAAGTGGGTCGCGCCCTATGTCAGAACCACCATAAACTTAGATTCATGCTTAACTAAGCTTAACATATACTTACGAATTCAATCTATTACATTTGGCGCCATCAGTGCCAATCCTGGCGCCACCGGCGCCGCACCCTTAACAGGGTTTTCTAACCTGAATCCCCGTGCGATAGCGCGGGGTTAAGCGCCGAAAATAAAAGTCCTTACACAAGGAATATGATGATTGAGGTCATCTAGAAATAAAACATGAACCCAATCTAGTGAGAAATAAAATTTCTCAGTAGGCAAAATCTAAACCACCAAACACGTTAGTACGTTAGTAAATCCTCAATATAACCAAATAAATCCATACAAGAATTATGCAACTATATGAATGCATGAAATGAATTTTCCCAGGGTGCACATGGCCTCTACATATTATACTGTATGTAACTACACCTCATACTAGATGTAGACGCTGCGATCGTCTTACGCAAACATGCATGATTTATTCCATGTATCTGCACCTGGTCACTACATATCGTACTGTATGTAGTATCAAATTCTGTTTCACAAATCTCGTACTGGACATGAAAACATAAATCAACATATCATTAATTAAAATCCATCCATAATAAAATCCATAAGCAAAATACTTACCACCTTATGGAAAAATATTGTTATCATAACATCATGCGTACCACAAGTATGGTTAAACCACATACCTTATTTAAATAAGATCATTACCAACTTAGGCATGACCATTGAATATCCTCAAGCTACAGAAAAATCATGTCAGTAATCTAACTAATAAACCATAGTATATTTTTCGAATAATTTCTGATTCCTTTAAACTTTCACAAGAAAAATTCCTAATTCCATAGTTGTAGATGGGATGGGTTGCTGTAGCTGGGTTTCCGGGTTGGTATAGCTGGGATGCCGGGTTGCTATAGCTGGGTTGCCGGGTTACTGTAGCTGGGATGACGGATTGCTGTAGCTGGGTTTCCGGGTTACTGTAGCTGGGATGCCGGGTTGTTGTAGCTGGGTTGCCGAGTTGCTGTAGCTGGGATGCCGAATTGTTGTAGCTGGGATGTTGGGTTGGTATAGCTGGGATGCCGGGTTGCTGTAGCTGGGATGCTGGGTTGGTATAGCTGGGATGCCAAGTTGGTATAGCTGGGATGTCGGGTTGTTGTAGCTGGGATGCTGGGTTGGTATAGCTAGGATGCCGGGTTGCTGCAGCTGGGTTGTCGGGTTGGTATAGCTGGGATGTCGAGTTGCTGTAGCTGGGATGCTGGGTTGGTATAGCTGGGATGCCGGGTTGGTATAGCTGGGATGGTAGTGGCCGGGTTGGTTGTGGCCGGGTTGCAGTCCAAATTTTAAAAATAGTCCAAATATCATCCAAATCACTTCAAAATATCACTAAATATACTATCAAACATCGCTAAGATTTTAGCCTATAAATCATCACATATCCCATGGTTTAAATCAATATTTCCATATCATAAAATAATCTTCAAATGACATGAAATTTCAGCCTAAATAATAGCCATAAATCTATACATTTAAGCATGTAAATTAGTCCAAATAAATTCTTACTAACGATGGAAGCCTAGCCTACCTCGAGTGAGTTGGGTTTGTAGTTGAGTAAATAGGTAGATGTCCTCCTTTGAGATCTTGAAAAAAGTCTTAGGATGATTTGGATAGAAGAAAATGAGACAATGGATATGTAGAATATTTTGAGAGGTTATGATTATGAAAGCAAGATGTGAAATGGAAGGCAAATGAACATGAAAGTGAGCGTAGATGTTTAAGTTTTATGTGCAGAATTTTGTGATGTTGTAATATATTTATAGTAATTAATTTAGTTAGGATGGAAAGGAATTTGGTTAGAAAGAAACTTAGTTAGTAGAAAATATCTAGATTTTCCTTATCTAATCATCATTACCAATATTCCCTTCATTAATGGCATGTGCACGTGGATGGCTGCTTAAAGCTTGATTTTGTTTATTTGTTCCCCCTAATGCCACATGGATAGTCATAAGAAGAATGTTCATGAATCTTGGATAGCTTATTATTGACTTCACCTTGACTTTGGTCTCCCAAATATTCACTTAGCCAAGCATATTTACATGGCTGTAGCATATGAAAGGCTTAGGATTATTTCATGAACTTTTGATTGGTTCAAGTTTGGGTAACTTATGTTTAAATAAAATTTATACTATTTTTCTTGTGTTTAACTCTCATCCTACTTCCATAATTAAATCATAAATATAACTCATGATATAATTTAGAGTATGTTACATCTGATCATTGATGCATCTTAAATTGTGATGATTCTCTGCTGATAAAATTATTGAAATGTGCGTCTGTATTTTATTATGATTATTGAATGATAAGATTGAAAGGGTTTGAACTCAGCAATTATATCTATGGCATGCAAATTTATTTTATAATAATATATATATATATATATATATATGTCTGTATACTATCATTTTTATCTATATGCACTGTGGTTTGGATCTGGGGGTGTTCGACCCTCGACAAATTGCTTGTTTTGTTTGTTTAGATAGCTATAATTACAGTTGTTATATTGTCTGATTATTTTGTGTGACAAGTGATTTTACCATTTAAGGGGCCACGACTGGTTCCCTAAGAGTAGTACGTAGGCTTGGGTCTCGTCTGTAATGCCTCAATTTACCATCTTGTTATTATTGATTTTTAATGAAAAATCAATTTGTCAACTTGTTAAAAATTATTGAACCGAGGTTACTATTAATTAATATTCAAAAGTTTATACGTCTGGTTCATTTATAACTAAAATATACTGTAAAATACAATACAAACCGATATAGAGTCTATTACATATTATACAGAACTAAAATATTTATTACAACAAAACATCTTAAATCAAAACATCTTTGAACGAAGTCCTCCATCAAAAATAGCCTGCCAATCCTTCTTTACTGTTCATCTGCTCACCCAAATAAAATCGGGGTCATAGCAGGTGTCAACTATAGACACAAAAATATAGGGTAAGTTTATGGTAAACATAATTTAAGCAAATAAAATATATTCAATATGCAGGTATTCATAACAACACCCTTAAAGATGCATGGTTCTCTTAGACTCTTATCATGATGCATGATTCTCTTAAACTTTTTCAATATTTGGTACCAATGTCAAAATAGCCCCTTCCCTGTGGCACAAAACTGAAACGACCAGTCAGGGTCTCACAGTGTTATAATAGGATTCTCACCCACACTCATGTGATCATCATGGGTGACATGATTTCCCCACTTCCAAGTCACCCCCCAACTCAGACTTCTCTTATCTGAACGCTCGAACTCAGTTCCTGCAGCTATCTGACACACCTCCTCTTTGAGGTAACTCCTATATATACCTCTTCTCTGAGGTAACTCTTATATACACCTCCTCTTTGAGACAACTCTTATATATACCTCCTCTTTGAGGTAACTCTTATATACACCTCCTCTATGAGGTAACTCTTATACACATGAGACACATGAAACTGATTTATTTAATTCATAACTTCTTTCCTTTTATCAATTTACATTTATTTTCAACATCAGTTCTTCAATCACTGTCTCATTTATTTTACTCAAAATTTCTACATAAATCAAGTACAGAACTCAGCTTAATATTCATGTACAGAATCTCAACATATCATTCAAGTACAGAGATTTATGGAAAACACTCAACAACACATGAAATTTAGAGAAATTCATAGAAACACTCAGCAACACATGAGATTTTATTTAAATACTTAATCATATAACTATAACTCAAGCTTAACAATTTCTCAGATACAAGTCATACTACACAGAATTTCAAACACTTATTCAAACACAAACAACACTCAAACTATCTTTATCATAAAGCTTCCTTATACATACCTTGTAATCTCCTAGAAAGCTTGTTTTTCTCTTCCTACTTGGCTATCTCTTCCACGTGATTTCTCTAAAAGGTGGGGTCTTTTCTATTTTGTTTTAGGCTTTGAAAAAGAGAGAATGAAAGTGAAATGAAAGGCATATGATGGAGGTAGTTCACGTATGATTCCTGTAGAAGGGTGGCTTGAAAATGACTTCCATTTTGGACCCCCTTGCCTTTATGTAGTGGTTGGAAATTAATAAAATATTCAAGGACATTTTTGCCCTTTCTAACTAATTTCCTTCATTTAGTTCCATCTTAACTTAGTTTCCCTTCATTCCATTAAATTCTAACTAAATTTACCCTTATTCTTTTAGATTCCAACTAAGTTCATTATGATTCCTTTACTTTATAAGAAAAATCTTCTAAGTTCATTATGTTTTTTACAAGTGTCCTACCACTTGTCTTTATCTTAAGACTTGCCTTTAAAGTGTCCTACTTACTTGGCATATCTTGAAACTTCTCCCACCTTCCTTGCTTTTCACGTGGACTATGTCTAGGCCAAGGAAGATTTTTATTTTCCTTTCATTTATACATATATCATGTTATTTTGTAAATGAAGAAAAATAATCTAATTTTATTTTTACCTTATACATGGCATTTTCTAAGAGGAAGTCAAGTTCAATTTGAATTTTTCTACCTAAAGATAATATTGAATAATGTAATTCTAAATTTTTCCAGAGACTTACTTCAATTACAATATAATTTGCCCTTAAATAGTCTATACAGAGTGTTATATAGACTTTACATATAAAACTACTCTTTATCTTAATCTGACTGTTCCATACTACTTTTGACCATCAAAATTACTAACCATTTTATTAAATAAGTCTATGCATCTCACAATTAAAAGAAAATTCCATAGATCTTGTCTATCATTTTTCCATATTTTTCTGATGGTTGAATTCTTCTAAATAAAGTTTCAAAGTTATTATCTTATAAAATTCATAGAAATTTTATTCTAAGATTTTCTATCACAAAGTATTTTGATAATCTGTCATCTAAGAGTATTCTGTAATTTCATCAGGTTTTCACAAAATTTCTAAGGGTGTCTCAGACAATTTTAATATCAAGGTATTGTGGTAATTTCCAAAGTATCCAAGGGTATTTATGTAATATTCACCCTAAGGATATTTCTGTAATTTCTGCTTAAAAGTAAGGGTAATATGGTCATTTCTCTTCAAACATTTTTGTAATATCTCTAATCAATATTTTACCCAAATAATTTAAATATAGACTAATCAAATTTCACATAACCTAACATTCATATTAACAATTGCACAAGAGTAATTCATACAACATCTATTTTACAGTTATTAAAATATCAGAGTGTTACATCGTCTCTCTTTCTTGTTTGTTTGTTTGTTTGTACATATCCGTTGATGCACATTGCATGAGGGCTACACATGCAATGCAATGCCAATAATCAAAAGGATTGGATAGAGATTAAGGAACCATTGGTTCTGTTTCCTTTTGTAAGAAGGTGAGGTTGCGTTGAGGAAGTGGATGATGGACAGAGATACACTGGGGTGTTGTAAGCGGAGAGGTTCAAAGAACCTAGGGGAATTAGCGAGTGACTTATGCTAAATAAGTGCACCAAATGTCGGGTAGGACTCACCGTTGAAACCACCAATTTAGGGATGGAGCATCCACAAAGGATGTTCACTTGGATTAGTAGTTACCGCTACAACTACATGGTGGAGGAAGAAGCGCGCCTCCATGCACATTTTTGTTGCATTTGGCACCACTTTTTATTGTTAGATGAGCCCCGAATACCACCGATCACCATAGAGGCACACGCTATGTATCACTTGTAGGTCTTAGGTAGTGACTACTCTGAGTGTAGGATTTTTTTCCTTTTCAATGTATATTTGGGGTTGGAAGATTTCTATACTCGGTGTCGTGACATTTTGTTGTATTAAACCTTTTGGTGATACTGTGTAATATTTTGAAGGGCGGTGGATATTTTATTTTCTTGTTAACAATTAGAATGACTTCGGTACATCTATGTTTATATCTTAAGCCACAGAGGGTCATTATGTATGATTATGTATTTCTTTCAGTTTATCAATATTTAGTTTTGCGTAAGTTAATTCTTTATAAGTTATTTTTTTTATAGTGTTGTGTAAAGGTGGAAGAAAAACGAACAACTTTTCGAAATATTTTTAAATAGAATATGTGTTTTGACAATACCCTTTATTCATAAGCATTTTGGCTATACGTACATGTTTTAATCAAGGGCAACATATATATGTTTACGTGTTTCTTCTTTTCCCAAAAGAAAAAAATATATATTGAGATATTTTATCAACTTAGAAGTAGAAACTAGATTTAATGACACATATTCCATAATATTAAGAAAAAGGATTTTAAGGTGTTACAAAATTCATCTATGAACTTACGAATAGATACTTATAGCGGTTTGCACATGAACTACATCAATACAAAATGACAAACAAAAGCCTTAATCCAATACCTTGAAGCCATACAACATAACTCTTTGTTAATAACTATTAATTAATATTTCCAACACTCATAAAATATAATTAAAAGCATAATTAAAGAATAGCAAACTTTTCATGAACTTTCATTATACTATGTGCACATAGACCACATTATCTCTTTGTTGTGGCGAACCATAAACTAGGCTACATTTTCTCTTGGTTGTAGTAAACGGAAAATACGCTACATTATCTATTTGTTGTTAGAAATGGAAAATACACTCCATTATCTCTTAGTTGTAGCAAACGGAAAATAAGAACTATGAATATTCAATCCATAGGCTGCATTCTCTCTTCGTTGTAGCGAACATAATACACACACACACAGGCATTATGAGTATTCGACTCATAAGCAACATTATCTCTGCGTTATAGCAAATGAGAAATATATTCTATGAGTATTCGACCCATAGGCTACATTATCTCTTCATTGTAGCAAATGGAAATCAATCACATGACCCACAATGAGAAAAACAATTTTACATTTAAAATACATCATCAAACTATTAAAATACTCATCAAACCATTGAGGATCACCAAGAATCAAGTTCTAACCAAGTGTTCATACAAACGGTCAAGATAAGGATGAAAAATTCTATTCATATAATCCATAAACACAGTGGGGCATTGGTCACACCAAAAGGCATAACCAGGTACTTGTAGTGACCATAACGAGTACTAAAAGCAGTTTTGGGAATATCTTCAGATTTCACTCGGATCTGATGATATCCCGATCTAAGGTCAATCTTACTAAAAATACAGGCTTCCACTAATTGATCCATGAGATCATCTATCCAAGGCAAAGGATATTTATTCTTAATCATCACCTTATTCAGTTGACGATAATCTACACACATTCTCATGGAACCATCTTTCTTCTTCACTAATAATACTGGAGCTCCCCAAGGTGATACACTCGGTCTCACAAAATGCTTACTCAACAGTTCTTCTATTTGCTTCTTTAACTTAGCTAATTCTACAGGAGACATCCTATAGGGTGCCATGGAAATGGGTCCGGTTCCAGGAATCAAATCTATAGAAAATTCGACTTCCCTTTCAGGAGGTAAACTATTTACTTCTTGGAACACTTCAGGAAAGTCTCTTACTACAAACAAATCTTTTTCATCAAATTCAGTTTTAGGTTCAGAGTGGGATATGATCATGTATACTTGAGCATCATTCTTTTTTCATTGTCCTAAAGACTTTGCTAGGAGAAACAATTTGTACATCCCTACTCACTTGAGGACTTCCAAAAACTATGGTCTTATCAAAGCAATTTAACAGGACATGGTTGGACAATAACCAGTCCATACCAAGAATAATATCAATTTGTTACAAAGGTAAACAAATCAAATTAACAGGAAATGTTTTGTCGTCAATTTCTAGTTGGCAATTCAGATAGATCTAAGATGTGACAACTGACTCACTAGCAGGAGTGCTTACTATCAAATCGATATTTAAAGAGGACACAGGAAGTTTCAGGTTATGAACACATGTATATGATATGAAAGAATGAGAAGCTTCTGAGTCAAATAATACATCTAAAGGAATTCTACTTATGAAACACTTACCTTGGATCAAATCTTTAGATTTAGAAGTCTCAGCCCCGCTAAGAGTAAATACTCTTCTCGTAGCTTTTGGTTTCTCTAAAGGATGGCTCTGACTTCTTCCTTTCTCCCCTTTACTACTCAGGGGACAATTCCTTGAGATATGCCCCCTTTGGTTGCACACAAGACATAATGGACTTGAATTTGGACATGTGGAAACAAAATGTCCAGGTTTTCCACACTTGAAGCATTTTATAGGAAGGGATGAGGAAGTTTTATTGGCAGGGTTCCTGGGATTGGAAGCATACGGGCCGTCCCTGTGATAAGAGGGTTTCCCCTAGTTTTGTCGGCTCATCATTTTATTTCTAATAGGTCCAACATTCTTGTAATGGGCTGTCCTAGCCCAAGAATCTTCTTCATAAATTCTACACATGTTCACCAGTTGGGGAAACAGGCGCACACCTTGGTAGTTCACAGCTTGCTTAACCTCAGGCCACAAGCCGTTCAGGAACTTAACACATTGTGAGCTTTCTCCCTCTACACCTTGATAATGAAGGGAATATCTCACCAACTCCTCAAATTTAACCGCGTACTCTGCCACGGTCATGCTTCCTTGTTTTAGTTCCAAAAACTTTATTTCCCTTATATTCCTGATATCTTCCGGAAAGTACTTTTCCAAGAAGACCTCTTTGAAAATCTCCCAAGTTACAACTTGGTTTTCAGCCTCCAAACGTAGGCAGGTATTTTCCCACCAAAACTCCGCCTCCTCCACCAGCATATGGGTACCAAAGAGTACCTTTTTGTCAGTAGGACGTGCCATCACTCGGAAGATTTTCTCTATCTACCTCAGCCATAACTGGGCACCGTCGGGATCATACCTTCCTTTAAAGGTAGGCGGGTGGTTCCTTTGAAAACTCTCCAACCCTTGATACTCCATACCCCCGCCTCTGGGTTGATTTCCCAACGCCTGCACTAAGGCTTGCAGCGCATCAGCTATGGCGCGATTGCTCCTACCAGCCATTATTTCTTGTTAAAACAACGTAAGTTTGAGTTAATGGGTAGGAAATAATAAATAGTAACACACTCACAGAAATCTTACAGCAACCACAACTATATAAAGAAAGTTATTTGTTCAAAACATTTTCAGATATTTTACATATCACTTCTAAAACTCATAACTATCCCTACTTCTAATACTACTATCTATCACACCAAAAAGTCATTTTATTTAGTTTCTAAAAATTTTGTCCTACTTCTTCTACTACTAGATCTTGGTAATATTGTACACGGTATGCCGAAATACTATCTGGTTTTTCCATCCCATAATATATATAATAGTCTTTCTTGCGATAAAGTTTGCTTTCTGTGGTCCAAGGTATAACCATGACCTCATGCTCCTCTTTAGTAATCGAAGGTTCCCCATTATCAGTGTTAACTCTATATTCACAATAGTGAAATATGTTGTATTTCTGGCTTCCTCCGATTCCTCCCGTCGGTACTGGGTATCAACTACATAGAAGGTTTTATTTATGGGGTTCATTTTCCTAAACAGTCACAACAGATTAGTAATCTAAATTCCTACTCCTATATTCCAAAAAGCATATTACAGAAAACACAGTACATGAGTCATAGCAAAATACAGAGAACATATAACACATAACATATTGCAGAGAAACACAACAAACACATAACACACAGTCCTAAGAAACAAACTGCTCTGATACCACTATTGTAACACCTCAACTTACAGTCTTGTTATTATTGATTTTTAATAAAAATTCTTTTCAACTTAAGAGCACCCAATTGAATATAACAAAATTTTGCCAATAACTGATACTCCAAGAAAATTTCATCACTGAGTAATATTTATAAACTTGAAGTAACATATAATAAGAGTACAAACTGACACTGGTTCTATTACATAGTACAATTAACTAAAACACTCTGTAACAAAAGAACACATCTTCAAACAAAATCCTCTTCCTGTAAGCAGCTAAGCAGTCTCTCTTTACTGTTCATCAGCTCACTCGAATGGAAATCGAGGTCATAGCAGGTGTCAACCACAGACACAAAACATAGGGTAAGTTTATAATAAACATAGTTTAAGCAACAGGTTATACTCAGTGTGCAGTTATTTATAACAAGGTCCTCAATTTTCAGTTCTAATTTTACATGATCCATGATTCTCCCAAACTCTCAACATCATGAACATGTGGTCAAGATAACCCCATTCTAGTGGCACAGAACTTCTCCAATCAGTCAGGGTCTCCCGGTGTTGCACAGGTTCTCACCCACACTCATGTGATCATCATGGGTGACATGATTCCCCATCGCAAGAGTCACCCCCCAGTTCAGACCCCTCTGCCTGAATGCACGGACTCTATTTCTGCAGCTATCTGGCACACCTCCTCTCTGAGGCAACTCTATGAGACACATGAGACTGATTCACTTATGCATATCTCATTCATTTTATAAACTCAGATTTATTTTCAACATCAGACTCCAATCACTGTCTCACATAATTTGCTTAGAAATTCAACATAAATCATGTACAAAACTTAGCTTATTACTCATGTACGGAAACTCAACATATCATTCATGTACAGAGATTTATAGAACACTCAGCAAGTATAAAACTTCATTCAGGCACTCAATCATATAAGTATAACCTAAATCCAACAATTACTCAGATACAAGTCATACTTCATAGAACTTCAAACACTCATTCAAACATAAGTAACACTTAAACTATCCTTATCATAAAACTTCCCTATACATACCTGCTAGCCTTCTACACCTGACCTTAAGGGAAGTGGGGCCTCTTCTAACTTTAACTTATGCCTTGAAAAGGAAAGGGTGAAAATGAAATGAAAGATGTGGGAGGGAGAGAGATTCACATGGGGTTTGGTGGAGAAAGGGAGTCTTGAAAGTGACTTCCACTTAAGGACCCTCCTCTCTTTATATAGGGTTTAAAAAGTGATAAAATATTTAAAGACATAATTACCCTTTCTAATTAGTTACTCTCATTTGGTTGCATTAGAACTTAGTTTCATCTCATTCCATTACATCCTAACTAAACTCATAATTACTCTTCTAAATATCTTCCAGTTTTATAAAAAAAATCTCCTATGTCATGAGGACTCTCTTCCAAGTGTCCTCCACTTGTCCTCATGTATTTAAGTCATTAGATTTCCTCTCTTCTTACTCCCTCACTCACGTGGCCATCAAGGGGAAAGGAGAGAAGATTTTTCTTCCTTTCATACCATCTTGTACAAATATCTTTCAAAGTTATAATGGCTTCTTATCCCTTCATTAATGGTGGCTTACAAGTGGATAGATATTTCTGAAGCTTTCATGATTGCACCTTATCACTTTAATTTATGAACCTTAAGATATTTTTCTACTCATCATGACTCATTAATTTTGAATAGGACAAAACCACTTTATCCCCCTCTTTTCCTCTCTTCACGTGGGTACCATGGCTAAGGGGAAAGATTTTTATCTTCCCCTCCTCCTTCTACACCACGTTTTGGTTTCCTTTAAAGAGGAGAAAATTGTGTGGTTCTCCTTATGTCCATATGTCATCTTTCATGAAGAGGAAGAATTCAATTCCAAGTTGTCTTCACACATGGCATTCATAGGAGGAAGTAAAGTTCAATTCGAACTCTCCTACCTAAAGGATAAGATTAAATAATAGAACTCAAGAGATTTCCAGAAACTGACTTCAGTTACAATACAAATAGCTCACAAGCAGTCTATACAGAGTGCTACACAGGCTTTACATACAAGACTGCTCTATCTTAATTCTGATTGGTCTGTTCTACTTCAGACCATCTAAATTACTAAACCATTTTATTAAATAAGTTTGTACATCCTACAATTAAGAGAAAATTCCACAGATTCTACTTATCATTTTTCCATATTTTTCTGCTGCCTGAATTCTCCTAAATAAAATTTCAAAGTTATTACCGTATAAAATTCATAGAAATTCTATTCTAAGGTTTTTCTGTAATAGCTGTATAGTTTCTAACTCTACAAATTATTCTCTATCATATGAGTCTTGCATCACCTTATTCTGCTTCAGTTTGAAATTTCTAACTTATACAGCGTGTACCGACGCTGTCCGGGAAACAATCAAATTTCTACTAAAATTTTATATCTTTAATATCAGAAAATTCTACTGATTAATAATATATATATATATATATATATATATATAAAACATGTTCAATAAACACTCAGATCATCATAAAATTCGGGGTGTTACAAAGGAAAGCTTGAGCCCATGTTCAATGTCGATCATCCTAGTCCCCAAGAAAGATGGCAAACGACCTCATGTGCACGGATTGTAGACTGTTGGGACTTTTGGCAAGCGTACCAATTGTCGTTGTAAGTTACAAAATTTATAAAAGTTCGTCTCCACAGGGAATTAATTTTACTTTGGTTGATTAAATTGTTTAACAGTTTAGTAGTTATGTACAGGTGATGAAAATTGAAGATTCATTTGTTGTTTGAATAAAATGAATTGTTGTTTGCATAAAATGAAGATAAC
>PYAF01005882.1:150758-165923 GCA_007407185.1 Glycine tomentella
TTATAGGGTGATTAAAGCTTGATTTTTGTTACAAATATCCAAGGGTAATTATGGTTAGCTTTTTACTTGGTTTAATCCTATTGGCTAAGCTTTTTCCACCTTACAAGTGGCTAGATTCTTGAGAATTCCACACCCTTCTCCATCCCTCTTCATCCTCACGTGGAATGCCAAGGCTTCTAGGAAAAGTTTTACCAATTTTTCTACCTTTTACGTTTTTGTGTTTCTCTTCATTCATTAAAATATGCATTCTGAATTCGTTAACCGTTGGATCTTCTTGAAATTTTACAGGCATACTCCTATCCCAAATATCTAACTTTGAACCGTTGGGATCTTTGAAATAATGCTTATAAATGTCTACGTGTCCAAAATGAGCTAAGAGGAAGTTTTCTTCAAAAAATCTTCTTAGTTCATTATTACCTTACTTTACAAATGGACCAATAACATGTATCCTAGCCTTTTAAGCATCCATGTGTCCATTATTAAAGTTTCTTAGAGTTTTCCTCCATTGATCTTGCATCATACGGTCAAGGCTTAATTTAGAAGTCTAAATCAATCCAATTTTTCCTTTATTACCTATAATAACTAAATTTTACTTTCTTATTGGTTCATTTTACCTTGAATTATTAGAATTACTAAGCTAACTCATTTAGGAATCCTATCCCTCTCATAATTAAGAGAAAAATCCATAGATTGTATCTATTATTTTCCTGAGGTTTTCTGATACCTGAGGTAGTCTATATTAAGCTCTTTTCAAAATATCTACCAAAATTCATAGAAATTATAGTTTATGGTTCTCTGCCACCAACCATGTTGATAATTTGTTGTCTAAAAGTATTTTATCCAATGCTCAGGTTCCCACAAATTTCTAAAGTCATCTTGGTCATTTTTGACCTAAAGGGCATTTTGGTACCACTCACCCTAAGGGTATAATCGTCATTTCAAAAATATTCAGAGTATCTCTGTAATTGTCGCCCTAAAGGTTTTCTTGGTCATTTCCAAAGCACCCAAGGGTATTTATAAGATTTCCCCCTTAAAATATCTTGCTAAAATACCTAGGGGTATTTTGGTCATTTTCCAAGTGTCCAGGGGCATTTTCGTCATTTTTCCTAAATTTTTGTATTGTCTCTAATTAACATTTTACATTAGTAATTGACTGTGGTTCCACAAATTTGGGGTGTTACAATTAGAGATTGGCCAACACCTAAAAATACGAGTGATGTGAGGAGTTTTCATGGGTTGGCTAGTTTTTATAGGAGATTTGTCAAAGAGTTTAGCACCATACCATCTCCTTTGAATGACATTGCTAAGAAAAATGACTAGGAGAGTGAACAAGAGAATGCCTTCAATGAATTGAAGGAGAAGTTGACAAATGCACCCATTCTTGCTCTACCAAATTTTTCCAAATCTTTTGAAATTGAATGTGATGCATCAAATGTTGGCATAGGTGATGTTTTGTTACAAGAAGGTCACCCAATTGCTTATTTTAGTGAAAAACTTCAGGGTGCTCTTTTGAATTATTCCACCTATGGCAAGGAACTCTGTGCACTTATTAGAGCTTTGCAAACTTAGCAACACTATCTCCTTCCTAAGGAGTTTGTGATTCATAGTGACCATGAGTCACTCAAACATTTGAAAAACCAAGGAAAGCTTAATAAGAGGCATGCCAAATGGGTAGAGTTCTTGGAACAATTTCCTTATATGATTAAACACAAGCAAGGCAAGGCTAATGTTGTGGTCGATGCACTTTCAAGGAGATATACTTTAATCTCCATGCTTGAAACCAGGATGTTTAGATTTGATCACATAAAGGATTTGTATCCACTAGACCATGATTTCTTTAACTTGTTTGAGTTGTGTGAAAAGGGGTCTCACCAAAGGTTCTTTAGGCATGATGGACACTTGTTTAAAAATAAAAGATTGTGTTTGCCTCAAAGCTCTTTGCATGAACTAATGATTTGTGAAGCTCATAAAGGGGGGTTAATGGGTCATTTTGGGGTTGAAAAGACTTTAAACATATTGCATGAACATTTCTTTTGGCTTAAAATGAAACATGACGTCATCAAATTTTGTTCGAATTGCATTGTGTGTCATAAGGCAAAGTCTAAAGTCATGCATCATGGTTTATATACCCCATTGCCTATTCCTACCTCACCTTGGACCGATATTTCTATGGATTTTGTACTTGATCTTCCAAGGTCCATGAGAGGCAAGTACTCGATTTTTGTGGTTGTTGATAGGTTTTCCAAGATGACACATTTCATACCATGTCACAAAGCGGATGATGCTTGTTATGTGGCGGATCTTTTCTTTAAAGAAGTAGTGCGTCTTCATGGATTACCTAGGAGTATTGTGTCAGATAGGGATTCCAAGTTTTTGAGTCATTTTTGAAAAACCTTGTGGTGGAAACTTGGAACCAAGCTTCTTTTTTCCACCACTTGTCATCCTTAAACCGATGGGCAAACTGAGGTAGTAAATAGAACACTCTCACAACTCATACGATGTTTCATCAAAGGTAATTTGAAAACTTGGGAAGAATGGTTACCCCATGTTGAATTTGCTTATAATAGGGTAACCAACTCTACCAATTCTTTTTCTCCTTTTGAGGTTGTCTATGGTTTTAATCCTTTATCTCCTCTTGATTTAATTCTATTACCTATTGATTCTTCTATTTTGAGCAATAATGGGCTTTCTAGAGCCAATTTTGTTAGGGATCTCCATGAAAAGGTGCAAAATCAAATTGAGAAGAAGATGGAACAATATGCACAACATGCTAAACAAAGGGAAAAAGGCTATGGTATTTGAAATCGGTGATTGGGTTTGGTTGCATCTAAGAAATGATAGGTTTCCTTCCCAAAGGAAATCTAAACTCCAACCTAGGGGTGGTGGATCTTTCAAGGTCCTTGAGAGGATTAAGGACAATGCCTACAAGATAGACTTACCAAGTGAGTATGGAGTGAGTTCTACTTTTAATGTCACTGATCTTTCTTCTTATGATGTAGGTGTTTTGAATGCGAATCCAAGGACGAATTCTTTTCAAGAAGGAAGGGATGATAGATGACTATCTAAGGATCATGATGATGGAGGTCCATTATAAGCCAAAGGTCTAGAAGGAGAGCTTGAAGCACTTCCTTTGGTGAGCTTTGAAGGACCCATGACAAGAGCTAGAACCCAAGCCCTTCAAGACCATATCAAAAGTCTTATTTGTTGTAATAAGCAAGTGTTGTCTGTATTAATCGATTACAACAGTTCTGTAATCAATTACACGAGCAAATCCTGTCGTATAGCAAATCCTGTCTGTTTTAATCGATTACAATGCATCTGTAATTGATTACAATGTTGCTGTAATCGATTACACAGTACTGAAACACTCTGTCTTAATCATTACGCTTCGTTTTAATCGATTATTTTCATTTAAAATGGTAGTGCTTCTATAGATTTTGTTGTTTTTGTAATGGGTTTTGATATTTCTGCAAATAGGCCTAAGCTTACATTTTTAGGGTTTATTAGAGGCCTAGCCATATAAATACTCAGACTTTGCTATTTTTGGTTAACTTTGATTAATGAAATTAAGCTTTTGCTTGAATTAAGAGCTTAGCCTCTTGTTGGTTCTTGATTGAAACCAAATTGATTCTTATCAAGGAAGCTTTCCTTTGTGGCGAATCCTCCTACGACTTATCGTTCCGTTTGTGGTTCGTGGCGTCATTCCTAATCATTCCTTAATCTTCTCTATTTTTCTATTTGAGTTTCAAACCATAATTCATGGAGTCTTGAAGTTTGCATTCCGGAAACGATCCAATCCAAGCATTCATGTCTTGGAAGTCATCAGATGCTTCATGGCTTCAAGGACATTAAATTGCACTTCATCATCTTGCACCCTCATAGTGAGTTGTCCTTCATCAACATCAATCAATACCTTAGCAGTCTTCATGAAAGGTCTGCGAAGAATCAATGGAACTTTACTGTCCTCATCCTTATCCATCACTACAAAGTAGATTGGAAAGAAGAATTTGTCAACTTTCACCAATACATCTTCAATGATGCCATAAGGATGCTTAATAGTTATGTCAGCTAGCTGCAAAGTCATCCTAGTTGGTTTGATTACTACTTCTCCTATCTGCTTGACCATGGACAATGGTATGAGGTTGATACTTGCACCTAAATCAAGAAGTGTCTTTCCCACTGATAATCTCCCAATAGTCACAAGAATTATGAAACTACTAGGATCTTTGGATTTTTCTAGAATGGTCTTTTGGATAATTGCACTACAACCTACATCCAACTCTATTGTTTCATCATCCATGTATCTTTTCTTCTTTGTAAGTAGATCCTTCATGAATTTGGCATATGTTGGCATCTGCTCCAATACTTTAGAGAAATGAATGTTGATCTGCAGCTGTTTGAAAATATCTAAGAAGCGTTTGTACTGTCTTTCCTTTGCTTTCTTTGATGGAGCATGTGGATAAGACATATGCTGAACCGGTGGAGGAGTTAGCACAACTTTGCCTTTATCAGTTGCTTTTTGCTTCTCTTTTTCACTTATCACCTTCTCTTCCATTTTTTCTTTTGTCACCACTTCATTATTTTTCTCATTTTATTTTTCAACTCCTTTCTTTTCATCATCATTTTTTCTAAACTCCTTCATTTTTCTTTTTTACATCATCATCCTTCAAACCAACCATAGTCCCCCTCCTTGTTGTGATCAACTTGCATTTTTCCTTTGGGTTGACTTGTGTGTATGCTAAGAAAGATCCACCTCCATGCTCAGAGAGTTGTTTTGTGAGTTGTTCAACCTGAACTTCGAGATTTTTGATGGAAGCATCAATATTCCTTTGATTGGTGATGGACATATGCATAAACTGAGTTAAAATGTCTTCCATTTTTTACAATCTATCAGGCTGAGCTTGTTGTTGTGGACCCTTATTTGAAGGACCTGTATAAGAATTATTAGAAGGATCTGCATATGAGTTATTAGTGGGACCTGCAAAAGAAGGATTAGTGGGAGCAGTATATGCATTATTATTTTGTTGTCTCCAACCATAAGGTTGAATTAAATTTGGATCTCTTCTGTAGCCTTGATAGTTTCATTGGAAGTTCTATTAAGATCTGGTATGATTTTGCAAATAATGAGCTTCCTCTTCCTATTGGCATTCCCCAGGTGCTGGACAATGACCATTTTGATGTTCGTCGCCACATAAATCACATCTCAGAATTTGTTGAACTTGATGAGCTGTAGGTGTATTTTGTGATCCTCCATGTTGGAATTGTTAAGTTGGCCTATTTGTTCTGTTAAGGCCTCTATTTCCTGAGTTAACAATTTATTCTGAGCGAGAATAGCATTTTGAGTATCTAGCTCCATGATACCTTTCCTCTGTATTGGAGATCTATCATGGTGAGATTGGTAATTACTAGCTGCTATGGAGTCAATGATTATAATTGCCTCCTCTTGGCTTTTTGACATCATAGTACCTCCAGCTGAGTCATCAAGAATCATTTTTGTTTGAGGTCTCAAACCACTGTAAAAAATATGTACTTGCGCAACATAATCAAAATTATGATTTGGGCACATCCGTAGTAAGGATTTGAATCTCTCCCATGTCTCACAGAGAGGTTCATCTGCTCCTTGGAAAAAAGTAGCAATCGCTGATTTTGAACTATTAAATCTAGATGGAGGAAAGAATCTTGCAATGAATTTTTCCTCCACTTCTTCCCAAGTGCTGAGACTTTTGTTTGGTTGCGACTGAAGCCATGTTTTTGCCTTACCTATCAAAGAGAATGAAAAAGCTCAGAGGTAGACAACTTCA
Organism: Glycine tomentella; assembly: GCA_007407185.1. Taxonomy (NCBI): domain Eukaryota; kingdom Viridiplantae; phylum Streptophyta; class Magnoliopsida; order Fabales; family Fabaceae; genus Glycine; species Glycine tomentella. The sequence continues at coordinate 156,560 of PYAF01005882.1, forward strand.
TCTTCATCAGAATCTCCCATGGTACTGCATAGCTCCATGAAGGTAGACAAATGAGTGTATGGATCTTCATAATCCATTCCAGCAAAAGGATGTGAGCCAATTAGACTAAGTAATGTTGGCTTCAGTTCCACAAACTTATTACTGAAAGGAGGAATGACTATGTTGTTGTAATGCTTTGGTCCTTGTTCGTAAGCATAGTCACCAAGAGTCCTGCTTGGTGGTCTATTTTCTTCTCCTCCTCAATCAACCATATTATCAATTACAAGTGGCTTTTCTGGTGAAGGAGAATCAATAGAAGAATTTTCACCTGATGGCTTATTGGCTGCTTGTTTTTTTCCTTCCTATTTTTCCTGTCTGTCTTGGTAATTTCTGGATCAAATAAATGTTTATCTCCAGAAAATTTGCCTTGCATAAAGGAAAAAGAACAAACTACAATATCCTGTAAGCACCGAGGTTTAGTGAAAATACAAGAATTTATACAAAATTAAAATCAAGATAATTAACAAAAGTAAAGAAAGTATTATACTAAATTGAAAATTTAAATCTAAAAGAACTAAGTAAGCGACTCAAGTCCCCGACAATGGTGCCAGAAACTTGTTAGACTTTTGGCAAGCCTACCAATATCGTTGTAGGTTATAGAATCTATAAAGATCGTTTCCACAAGGAGTTGAGTTACTTAATTATTTTTAAATAAAAACTACAGTTTGATAGTTATGTATAATATGTATAAGCGGAATTGCATGAGTTGGTGACAATAACAAAATTACAATTTTAACGAAATAATGAAAATAACGGATTTAGTGCGTCAAAATTACAGAAAATTATGAAAAACTACGGAAACTAGTAAAGCATGTTTAATTAATTCAAGAAAAATGAAGGATTGGACTTCATCATACCCTTAGTATTCAATTTAACATTATCATGTATAAATTAATTTCTATCATTATTGATGCACACATTAAATCACCCCAAATCGATCCCTCGCATTGGAGGATCCTAAGAATATTTATCAAATATTGATCCCTCGCATATGAAATAAATATCCTATCATTATAATCATAATCTCGTGTTGTTTGCAATCAAAACGTTATGCTCTATTCCTAGCAACGTAACTAAAGAGTAAAATCATTCAATTCAACTCCTAAGAGCACTTTCCAGTCAAAACTTAGAATCTAATTTCATGAAACTAGTGATCAGGTAGAACCAAGCATTTAGAACATAATGAAATCACCAATAGAGTAGAAAAGATTCATGCATATATCAAATATTAATAGAGATACATAAGGGTAGACGACATGATGAAGGAAGCCATCACTGATCCTTTTTAGCAGAGTTTCCTCACCAATTTCTCTCTTCTCTCACCTATCTCTAAGCTTCCTAAACTCTAATTTTCGTTCCTACTTCCAAAAACATGCATTCTTCTTCAATTTGCATGCCTTTTTATAGGCATAGGGAAGCTGGTCAGGTCCCACTCGTCCAGGCGAGTGATTTAGCCTTGTTTTACTTGCCTGGGCGAGTTAATTGCTTAAGTCTGAAGAACTCCACTCACCAGGTGAGTTTTTTACACATAATATGCTCGTCCGGGCAAGTTAACTCTTAATAGTGAAGAAAGGTTATCAGTAGATAAGTGCCATATTTTAGCTACTTTCGAGATTTTAATGCTGGCACTTATCTTTTGATTTTAGTAAAATTGTTGATTAAATTGCCCTAAACCTAGTTGTTTTATATTTTGTGTAAGTTGTAGGGTGTAATTCACATTTTGAAAGATTCATCCATTCAAATCTAGTGTTTTTATAAGTTTCAATGGTATCCAGAGCATCCAAGCAAGCAAGACAAGCACAAAAGGGCAAAAAGGTCAACAAAGGAAATTCTTCAAGCAAATTAGCCCAGAACTCGCTTACGTTAATAGCCTGTTTTCACTTGCCCGGGCTAGTTAAAGCTTAATGTTGAAGGATGCCACTCCCCTGGGCAACTAAATTACATATAAAATACTCGCCTGGGTGAGTTAATTCTTAATGGTGAAGAAAGGTCACTTGGGCGAGTGGACATCAATAGGTGGCAATTTCCTATAAATAGGCATGTAAATGAAGAAGGAAACATGGTTTTTGGGAGAAGAACATAAGAAACACTTAGGAGCCTTAGAGAGAGGTGAGAGAAGAGAGAAAAGGAGTGGAAACTCTGCAGGAACTGGTCGGGGATCGCTACCTTCGTCATGTTTTCTGTTGATCTCTTGCTCTGCACCATGACCGGTTAGTTTCTCCTAACGATTGGATGTAATCTTTTGTACCCTTATGTATCTCTTTTAATATTTGAAATATATGTGAATCTTTTCTACTCATTATAGTGATTTCATTATGTTCTTAATGCATGATTCTACGTGATCACTAGTTTCATGAAAATAGATTTTAAGCTTGACTGGAAAGTGCCCTTAGGATTTGAACTGAATGATTTTACTCTTTATGTTATGTTGCTTGGAATAGACCATAATGTTTAGATTGCAAACAGCACGAGATTATGATTGTAATGCTGACTGAAGCATTGGAGGAGATGAGTGAATGTGAAGAAAATGAAAGTTTAGATTGTCTCCAACAGCTAGATGCTCTCAAAGAAATTCCTTACAAGCAATCTCTCTTTGAAGAATTATTAGAGGAAAAGAAAAATCAAGAATCACAAATGGATGTAAACGCAGTACCTCCACATTTCTAAAAAAATTTTCTTGCAGGTAATTCAAAGACACCAGTTACCAGTAATTCAAGTCTTTCTAAAACGAAACTGGTGAAAATTATGTTGGAAAACAAAGAAGCCAATGGCTTTTCACTATTGTCCAATTGCTGGAAACCTGAGCCATAACAAAGGCGTCCAGCTAATAAGACGTTAAAGGAGCGTTACTGGGAGACAACCCGGTGTTTTTAAACTTTGATGTTATTTAAATTTTATGTCTTATGTTTTTGAATTTTATATCTTATATATCATTAGTTTTGTTATAACTACCATTTCAGGGCTTAGGGACAGGCCTATTTTTTCAAAGAAGATGATGATGAGGACATGGTAAACCATGCTGATTACTTCAAATGGAAGAGACTGAGCTCCTCAACCATGATCTTCAAAAATCTGTGACATAGTCTTTATGTTTCTTTACTGCTTTGTGTTAAATTTAGTACTTTATTTTCTTATTTACTTTTTGCTTAGATAAAATTGCTCGCATTTATGATTTTTATTTTGTTATGCGCAACTCTGATGGTGTACACAGAGGGTTCCCTCTTTTTGGAAGTACACATTTTTTATAAAATTTTAAAACATAGTAGTAAGATATGTATAAATCTTTTTGGGACTTAAAAAGACATATTTCTGGAACATAATATGTCTTGAAAAGAATCAACAGATTTGAAAATTTGCTTTTTGGATCAGAGCACAACATTTGTTTTTGGAAAACTTTGAGAAAGAAAAACAAATGAATGATTTTCCAAATACCAAATGAAGGCAGATGTTTTTACATGAACTTGATAAAGAACAAACTTTGAAAATTTTGAATTTGGTTTGAACATGGAAACAAGCCTTAAACCTAGTGACTGTGTGTACCCACAGAAATAACATTAAGAGTCCTCACTGATATGTTCTATAGTTTATTTTGCATAAATTTCTAATTGTCATGACATATGATGCATGAATATGATTTAGGCCTTTTTTCTTTTTTGTTTAAATTAAACCATTGGCCAAAAAGCTACCCCAATGAATAAATAATTTACCATTTGCAAGCCCTTTGAGCCAAACACTTGATATTTATTGGAACACTAACCTAGGATAAGAGTTTCCTACCCTACCTTAGGTTAGGAGAGCAAAGGAATTTTTTGTTGGGAATTTCTATAATTTGGGTAGCTAATGTGATGTAAAATACTTTGTTTTACATATGGCTATTTAAACAAAAAAAAAAAGTAAACAAAAAAAAGAGAAGAAAAAAAAAAGAAGAGAAACAAAGTCCTTGTGAAAAAAAAATATGAATTATGTACATTATGTTCTAAACTGTACAGAGTGTTGTAAATTCTAGAAGTTGGGTAATTGGTAGGTTGGTATAAAGAAAATATTGAAAACTTGGTAGCAGAGATAGGAATTGATGATAGTGTAATCCAGAAAAACCAAGATTTCCTTCAAAGCCAAGCCCAACCCTAAAAGTCCAAATGATCCATGATAATTATGTACTTATCTTTGATTTGATGGAAGATGAACTGCAAAATTAATCTATGACATATCAGTATTGGAATTGACAAACAAACACTTATCTGTGGGAGAATTAAACACCTGTGAGATATTTTCCTCTGTTTAAAATCAATCAAAGTATTTTCTCTAATATTCTTTATAAAACAACATGTAAATTGGTCTTAACCTTATTTGGTTTGGTGAATCTCATCTTTTCTACTGTCATTTCTCATTGCTGATTTTGAAAAAATTGTTTTGATCACTTTTTGAAAGCTGATTCTTTACAAAGCGTGTTCATACTAAAGTATTGTCTTTTGTACTCTTATTATTAAGTAGTTCTTTACAAATTGCTTGAGGACAAGCAAGATTCTAGGTTGGGGGTTGTCATAAGTGTCATATTTTAGCTACTTTCGAGATTTTAATGTTGGCACTTACCTTTTGATTTTAGTAAAAAAATTGGTGATTAAATTGCCCTAAATGTAGTTCTTTTATATTTTGTGTAAATATGTAGGGTGTAATTTACATTTTGGAAGATTTTATATAAAAAATGAAAATAACTGACTGTAATCAATTATGTCGTCCAAGTAATCAATTATTTTTATCTTGATCTTCTGGAAACAGATGATGAACCAAATAATTGATTATTTCGTTATGTAATCAATTAACACAAAGAGTTTTCATTTTTTCAAATAGTTGTGTAATCGATTACAGACAATTGGTAATCGATTAAAATAGACCAGCTTTGTTTCTATGTGTAATTGAACTTCTTGTAATCGATTACAGACTCAAGGTAATCGATTAAAATATTTTCAATTAAGTCTGTGTAATCGATTACTAACTATTGGTAATCGATTCTTCCAGAGAGTCTTAAAACCGTGTATAGCAATGTAAAGCTTTGTAATCGATTACTATCTATTGGTAATCGATTAAAGTGTTTCGACAAAGCAATATATGTGAAAACAAAGGTTAAGTAATCGATTATTTTGATAGGTAATCGATTACTTTGTTCTTGAAGGCTTTTCCAGAATGAACTAAGAACAATTTAATCGATTATATCTTTTATGTAATCGATTACAACACTATAAAAATAATTTTTCCAAAAACCTTTGAGTCAAAATAAAACCTTAATAAAGTATTAAAAAGCTTTGTTTGATTTTCATAAAAACCACTTTGTTAAATCAATGAATGAATGATTGAATGTATGAATGCATGGATCAATCAGATTGCTTTCCTTTTACATAAAATTCCAAGTCTTGAAGCATGTTGAAAGCACAAAACTCTTCTTGTATCAAAGACTTCCAAACATCATGAAGCTCCCCCTGTGTCCAACAATCTCCCCCTTTTTGGCTTTAAACATACCAAATTCTTGATTGACCAATTGTTGAACTTGAAGCTTTTTAACAGTAATAAACCATAGAAGACTTTGAATATATTGGACCTAAAAATTTACACTTTCTTTCCAAAGAACAAGTATTAAAGCATCTGATTCCATTTAAACATCATTTACATGCATTCTAGGTATAATTGATTCATTTTGAACAGTTAACTCCCCCTAAATTCCATAATCCATTCAAGTCAGATTTTGGGCCAAATTTTGAGCAAAAAATAGGGATGAACAGAGTATACAGCAGAGTGTATCAAAACTCAATCATTTCTCCCCCTATTTGGCTTGTTTAAGTCAAAAACATAAAGAGCACAACGGATAATTGAAATATAAGCAGAATGGAAGTGTTATATATGTATTGGGAAGCCATTACAGAGGGAATTCAAACATTACAGTCAAAATATAAAAAAACAGAGCATAAAAAATAAAGAAACATAGGTCATTTAGAAAGAGGTAGAGTCATCAGTCTTAAGAGTAGCCTCTATGATGTCTAGCCTATCCTAAATTTCTTATAAAGAGACACTAGTCTCTACCCTAAAATCATGATGCATCTGTAGAAACCCATCCATCTTCTGCAGCATCAAAGATTCAAATTATGAGTATAAGGGCTAAGGTTGATCCCTGTCTTCATCTTCAGACTCTTCTTCTTGAAGATCAACATCAGCAGGTGGAGAAGGAGGTACTTGAGGTTGCCCAGCCATTACCCAGCCTTGAGGAGTCTTCTGCATTCCCAGCTTTGTAAGATATTTTTCTTTTATCAAGCTGTTGCTAGAATTGGTATGGTCCATCACCTCATCAGGCACATCAATGTTGAAGTGATCAATGAACCTAGATACCAAGACAGGGTAAGGAAAATGATAGTTGACAAGTCTCTTAGACTTAAGCATGATTTCCTCAAATATAAGAACTCAATTCATGGAATAGAGTTCTTTAGACCATACACCAATTGCAGGTCATCAATCTGTGGCTTGGGCATGATTAAAGTAACCCTTGGAGTTAGCACATAGGTTATGATGTAGTGGAGTAACTGTAACACCTCAACTTACGATCTTATTATTATTGATTTTTAATGAAAATTATTTTCAACTTAAGAGCACCCAGTTGAATATAATAAAATTTTGCCAATAACTGATACTCCAAAAAAATTTCATCACTGATTAATATTTATAAACCTGAAGTAACATATAATAAGAGTACAAACTGGCACTTGTTTTATTACATAATACAAATAACTAGGACATTCTATAACAAAAGAATATATCTTCAAACAACATATCTTTAAACAAAATCTTCTTCTTGTAGACAACTAGTTTCTCTCTTCGTTGTTCATCTGCTCGCCCGAATAAAATCGAGGTCATAGCAGGTGTCAACCACAGACACAAAATATAGGGTAAGTTTATGATAAACATTATTTAAGCAACAGAATATATTCAATATGCAGGTATTCATAACAACGTCCTCAAAGATGCATGATTCTCTTAGACTCTTATCATGATGCATGATTCTCTTAAACTCTTTCAATATTTGGTACCAATTGTCAAGATAGCTCCATCCCTATGGCACAGAACTTATCCGACCAGTCAGGGTCTCCCGGTGTTGCACATGTTCTCACCCACACTTCAAGTGATCATCATGGGTGGGGTGATTCCCCATCGTAAGAGTCACCCCCCAGCTCAGACACCTTTTGTCTGAACGCACGGACTCAGTTCCTGCAGTTATCTGACACACCTCCTCTTTGAGGCAACTCTTATACACACGTCCTCCTGAGGCAACTCTTATGCACATGAGATACATGAAACTGATTCACTTAATGCATAACTTTTTTCATTTTATCAACTCATATTATTTTCAACATCAGTCTTTAATCATTGTCTCATATACTTTACTCAGAAATTCAATATAAATCAAGTACAGAACTCAACTTATTATTCAAGTACACAACATATCACCCATGTATAGAAACACTCAACAACACATGAAACTTCATTCAAGCACTTAATCATATAACTATAACTTGAGTCCAACAATTTCTCAGATACAATTCATACTACACAGAACTTCAAGCACTTATTCAAATACAAACAACACGTAAACTATCTTTATCATAAAGTTTCCCTATACATACCTTGTAACCTCTTTTGAAGCTTGTCTTTCTCTTCCTAGAGTGGCTAACTTTACACGTGATTTCTTCAAGAAGGTGGGGTCTTTTTCCTACTTGATTTAGACTTTGAAAAGAAGAGGATGAAAGTAAAATGAAAGGGATGTGGGAAGAGTGATTCACGTGAATGTTGGTAGAAAGGAAGCTTGGAAAATGACTTCCACTTAAGGCCCACTTCCCTTTATATAGAGCTTAGAAAATGATATAATATTCAAGGACATTATTGCTCTTCCTAACTAGTTACATTCATTTAGTTCTATTTTAACTTAGTTTCTTCTTATTCCATTAGATTCTAACTAAATTCATTATTATTCCTTTACTTTATACAAAAAAATCTTTCAAGTTATCATGTTGCCTTTACAAGTGTCCCACCACTTGGCATGATCTTGAAACTTCCTCCTTTTTCTACATTCTTCACGTGGCCACTAGAGAAAGGAAGAGAAATTTTGCTTCATTTCATGTTACTTTATATATATATATATATATATGTCATTTTTGATGATGAAAAAGAATCCAATTCCCATATTGCTTCACACATGGTATTTTCTAGTAGGAAGTCAAGTTTGATTTGAACTCTTCTACCTAAAGATAATATTGAATAATAGAAATCTAGAGTTTTCTAGAGACTGACTTCAATTGTAACACCCCGAAATTTAGGAATCACAGTTAATTACAGGGGTAAAACGTTAATTGGAGGCAGTACCGAAGAATTTAGGAAAATGACGGAAATGCCCCTGGACATTTTGGAAATGACCAAAATACCCCTAGGCATCCTAGCAGGATATCTTAAGGAGAAAATTCTATAAGTACTCTAGGATGTTTGAAACATGAGTTAAACACCCTTAGGGTAACAATTACAGAGCTTCCCATAATATTTTCAGAAATGACAATTTTGCCCTTAGGGTCAGTGGCAAAATTACCAAAATACCCCTAGGTCAAAACTGACCAAGATGGCCTCAGAAATTAATGGGAACTTGAGCATAGGATAAGATACTTTTAGACAACAAATTATTAGCATGTGGAGGGCAGAGAACCCCAAGATAGAATTTCTATGAATTATGGAAGTTAGGTTAAAAAGAGCTTAATCTAGACTACCCTAAGTATCAGAAAATTATCAGACAAGTATGAACTTGACCTAGAGAATTTTCTCTTAATTATGAAAGGGACAAGTGTTTTAAAGGAGTTAGTTTGATAATTTTCATAATTAGAAGCAAATTTTATTTTGTCTCCCTTGGCCAAATACGTGAATAGCTAGGAACATTATTTCGACGATCCCAACGGTCAGAAGTTAGATATATGGGTTAGGAATATGTCTTTAAAATTTTAAGAAGATCCAACGGTTAACAAGTTCAGAACGAATATTTTTGTAACACGGGTTTTGGGCAGAAATTTTTATGATTTAGTCTAAGCTACCCACGGTTTTGGAATTAAAAATCAAAGAGAAGGCACTTAGCTGGAGTAGGCCACGTGAAAGCAAGGAAAAGTGTGGAATTCTCATGAAGAAAGACACTTGTAAGGTCCAAAATCCTTAGCCAATAAAAGGAGAACAACCAAAAAGCAAGGCAATGATGAAGTTCTATGATATTTTTCACCTAAAAGCCAAGTAACCTAGCCTATAAAAGGAGATG
>PYAF01005883.1:20784-33646 GCA_007407185.1 Glycine tomentella
TTTATTCTAGAGTTTTGTATCATAAAATTTGTTGATACTTAGTCAGTTAAGTGTATTCTATAATTTCATCAAGTTTTTACAAAATTTCTAAAGTTATTTGAGCATTTTTAGCCTAGGGGCATTTTGGTAACTATACCATTCAACCTAGGGGTATTTTGGTCATTTTCAAAAATGTCCAAGGGTATTTTTGACATTTTCACCTTAAGGGTTTTCTAGTAATTTCTACTTCATGGAAAGAGTGATATAGTTAGTTTTCTCTAAACATACTTCTATCCAATTTATCATCACATTTTTATAATTTTGGGGATGTTACAAGATCCAATATACTACATGGTTATCCAATGTGGGGATGGTCAAGAAGCCTAGTGGCAAATGGAGGGTATGCACAAATTACACTGATTTAAAAATGTGCCCCAAAGACTCTAACCCAATGCCCAACATTGATCAGCTAGTTGATAATTCATCTGGTTTCTGATTATTGTCCTTTATGGATGCTTATTCTGGGTATAATCAAATATCTATGTACCCTGAAGATAAGGCTAAAACAGCCTTTATAGGCAAAAAGCAAATTATTGCTATAATGTTATGCCTTTTGGGTCGAAAAATACGGGGGCCACATAGCAAAGAATGATGAATGGAGTGTTGTAGCAACTCGGGCGAAATATTGAAGTATACATTGATGACATGATCGTCAAGACATCTAACCCGGCTGATCACATGCACGACCTAGAAGAGACATTCGCTAAGCTAAGGGAATATAACATTCGATTAAACCTGCTCAAGTGTGCATTCGGTGTTTCGGTTGGAAAGTTCTTGGGGTTCATGCTAACCCACAGAGGTATAGAAGCCAACCCGGACAAGTGTAAAGCCATGCCGGACATGAAGTTTCTAGCAAACAAAAATAGGTTCAGCAATAGACGGGGAGACTAGTTGCTCTAACACGATTTCTCAGGAAATCCATAGACAAATCACTTCCTTTCTTCAAGCTACTCAAAAAGGAGGCTATAGTAGAATGGAACCCGAAATGTGAAGTTGTGTTCAAATAAATAAAGAAATGTTTGGCTTCTCCACCAGTACTGTCTAAACTAGAACCTGGGAAGTGTTGATATTATATTTATCCGTGGGAGACGAAGCAGTTAGTGCAATACTGGTGAGGGAAACAAACAATGTCGAGTTGCCAGTTTATTTTGTGAGCAGGGCCCTTCAAAATTCCAAGTTAAGATATCAAAAATTAGAAAAGATAGCCTTCACGTTATTAGTAACAGTGAAGAGGCTTCGCCCATACTTCCAGGGCCACACAATCGTGGTCAGAACTAGACAATCGATCCAAGTTTGACTTGAAGTACGAAGCCCGATGCGCTATCAAATCTCTAGCGCTGGCTGATTTTGTTATGGAATTAACCCCGCGTGATGAAGAAACAAGAGATGACAATGTTTGGAAAGTATTCATTGACGGATTGTCAAATATCAAAGGAAGTGGAGTCGGGATCATAATTGAGAACCCGGAAGGGATAGCCATTTAGCAATCCCTTCAGTTAAACTTCCCAACATCAAACAACCAAGCTGAGTATGAAGCACTAATAGTCGGGTTATCACAGGAAAAAGAACAAGGAGCAAAGAAGTTAAAGGTATTTACTGATTCTCACCTTGTCACAGCCTAGATTGAAGGGTGGTATCAGGTGAAAGGGCCACTGTTGGCGAAATATTTGAATAAAGTCAAAGAAATCATGGCCGATTTTGATGAAGTTATCGTCAATCATATTCCCAGAGGGGAAATTATAGAGCTGATAGCCTGTCAAAATTGGAAAGCATGAAGATTCCGAGAAATCAAAGGACTGTCATTCAGCAAGAAGTCTCTGAGCCGAGTTGTATAATGATGATCTCTACACTTGATTGGAGAAGGCCCATGATAGACTACCTAGAAAGACGAATTCTGCCAAATGATGCTATGGAAGCAAAAAAATTGGTATGTGATGCGGTTACGCATACGATTGTGGGGGATGATTTGTACCGCAAAGGGTTACATACTCTGATGTTGGTTTGTCTAAGCCCGGACAGAGTAGAATATGTGCTGACCGAAATACATGAAAGGATAAATGGAAAGCACATGGGAACAAAAATATTAGCAAGGAAAGCCCTTCGAGTCAGTTACTATTGGCCAACAATGGAAGTTGACGCCAAGAGTCATGTCAAAAAATGTGAAAGTTGTCAGAAGCATGCCAAAATAATATGGTCCCCGCCAACTGAATTGAAGTCTATCTTGACTCCATGGCCCTTTTTTAAGTGGGGAATGAATTTGTTGGGACCATTCAATGCAGCGGAAGGACAGCTGAAATGGCTGATAGTGGCAATGGATTATTTCACTAAATGGATAGAAGCGGAACCTGTTTCTACCATAACATCAACACAAGTACAATTTTTTTCCGAAAGAAACATTATTTTCCAGTTTGGCATCCTAGGTGAAATTGTAATAGACAACGAGACCTAGTTTATAGACAAAAGTTTTCAAGAGATGATGGTCAACTTCCAAATCGAGCTGATATTGAAAACAAAAATGCCAATGATGGGAAGTTAGCAGCCAACTGGGAAGGACCTTACTGAATTATAGAGAAACTCGATAAGGGAGCCTATAGGATGGAAACGCTTGACGGGAGGTCAATTAAACGAACATGGAACGCAGATAAACTAAAGATGTATTACAGTTAAATCCGATTCTAAAATTCGTCACAAATTGCTATTTTTCCTATTAGGATCAATAAGCCGTGATTTCGACAAAACAGTGAGTTGTTTTCCTTTGGTTGGGATCCATAAGTTGTAATTCAGAAATCATGTTGTTTCTCTTTTATTGAGATCATGAGCTGCTTTATGACAAGTACATAATTTGGAAATCATGTTTTTTCTCTTTCATTGAAATCATGAGTTGTTTTATGGCATCTTTGTAATTCGGCCATCATGATTTAGGATCATGAGTCGTCTTATGAGTTTATAAATAAATGAGAGTATGTCTATTGGGACCTCGCAAATCATTTATTAAATTATATGACCTGGGTCTCTATTGTGAAATAGCGCGCAGATATGATTTTCATGTTCAAGATGCATCAAATTTATTATCTCGGCAAAAGAAAATATGCTATGCGAACCCTGATTAGGTTCAAATGTAGGGATATTTGATTGAGATATCAAAAGCCTATATGTAGCATATTAATTTGGTGTCAAGATAAAATTCAGGGATGAGAACCCGGAACAATTTGCAAATAAATTTTAGCATAATAAAATGCCTGGTCGTTGAAACCAGATGGATATACATGCAGTTGGCGAAGAATATTTTTGATTTTGGCCAAATCAATTAATAGAATCCATGATAGTATGGATTCATACAAATAATCAGAACTCTAAGCAAGGTTGAAGGCACAGATAAAAACGTGGAGAAAAACATTGATTAAAATATGATGTTGATTTAAGTAAATTTGGGAATGAACCCGGTAATATTCAATACAGATTTAAAAGGGGCTTAGATCCCAAAATAAAAAGGAGCAAATAAAATCAATGTCCTGGCCCTTCAACACTCAAGTTGCCCAGAGTTTTAGCTTAACCGTCAACTAGATAGGTACGAAGATCTCTGACAACTGGGATAAGACTCTTTTCATCGATTCTGACAGAGATATTGAGGACAAGCTTCTGCACTTTTATCTCCCTCATTAGGGTTAATAGATTTTGCATAATCTTTTCCCTCACATTTACAATCCGATATGAAGAAATAAGTAAATGGAAGTGCAACACCAATTATACGGCGCACACAAAAAAAGGCTTTAACGTCTTCCAGGCAGATATGCTTTATCTTTGAAGAAGAAGGCGATGTGTTAGAAGCCCATACATGGATATTTTTCTCCAAAACTTCACATACAGAAATAACCTCCTTCATTACGTGTTGCTCTACTGAGCTGCTTAAACTTAAAGAAAATTCAGGAGAGAGATTTATCGAACGAACATTGTACAGAAGAAATGACGGAGGTTCCCTATTCATAGGTGTAGTGAACATTGATAGGTACCGATGAAATTTAAAATATCTTTTGAAAATCCATGCCACAACTTTCCATCATTTGATTTATCAATACACATTATCCATACGTGGCCATTCCCAGCATGACATGACACGCATGGGATATTTACCTCCACCAAAAATCTTCTAAAAGATTAGGGGATGAGACATTGGAAATAGGAGAAATAAAGACCCAAAAAAAATAGAGAAGCGTAAACGCCAGAGGGGTGTGAAGATTCAAGTCTGAGGGTAGAAAAGTCAAATCAATTCAAATTGTCATCATTAGTGCGCATGGTGAAATGACACAACATTAAATGCGTGAGAATATCTATAGTGCGCTACGAATAGCAGCAAGACAGCTATGAAAAGCCACTTCATAAAAGATGTTCTTTGTTCAAGAAAGAATATATTCAAATCCTGGATGACTGTTCAAGTCGGGGAAAGACCAAAATAGGCATAAGTTCTGGGATGCGAACAATAAGGATGGAAATAAATATGTAAGCCGAAAGTCAAGAAACACTGGATCAATCATTCCTATTAAGGATGGTTATGTGGATTAGAACCAAGTGGGAAGAACAAGCGAAAGCCAGAACCCGTCAAAGTTGAGAAGGGGTCCTCCATCTATCAATACGTCCTGGCTGTCTAGAAGCCTAGACATTCGGGCTGGGGGGCAACTGTTTCGGACCCAATATATGGGCCTAAGATGACTTGCTACAATGAGGTCCATTAAGGACTCATTAGTTCAGAATCTCCATAATAACATAAGAGATCTCAATAATATCGAGAGAGATATCAACAAATAATAGAGGAGATCCCGATATCAGTAATCAGCCACCATTTAAGGAGATTTCAACAAACGGATATCTAACTCCTAATAATCGTAGATTCCCATCTAAATTAAGGTGTGGCAACAATTAACCTAGAGGTAATCTCATCTATAAGTAAGACATATTATCACAGGCAAAGGGATTCTCTCTCAATTCCAATATTACTATCACAGTGCACAACCTCACCCATTTTGGCTAAACGCCACCTTCGAGTCAAGTGCATAGTGATCAGCTTACCGTAGGTATTTACGCCATAAATACCTTAGAGAGAGTTTTTGATCCAACATTAATCTTCTCGCTTCATAGCTAGACACTGTTGTTCTTACAAACAAAACACCCATTTTGTTGAAGCCTTTGGAGAAAAAGGAGACCATGTTTTTATTTTTCTTCCATGTTTTACCAAGTGTTCGTGAGTGCTTCTTCCATCAAGCTTAGGTAAGTGACCTCCATTTTCAACTCTAAGCTTGATTTTCACTTCATTTTCTTGCTGTATTCTCACTTGTAGTTTCAAAACCTTACTTTAAACTATTGAAGATTGCAAATTCGAAACTAAACCCCCTCATTCTTTCTTCAAATTTTGTGGAGCCTACAACAGGTAAAGGGGTCTCTCCAACTCTTGAACCATATGCATGTTGATGAACTTCTTCCTTGAACATGTTTTGAAATTTTCAAGCTTTCCTTCGTGTCTTGAATCTATATGCTGATTTGATTTCCTTGATTTTTTTATGACAAAAATAAGTTCTTTTCATGTTAAAACATACATTCAGCTTAAATTTCACCCAAATCGGAGTTTCCTAGCAAAAGTTACAGAAAAAAACAAGTTTAAGGACCTTTATTAAAATGAAAAATTTGTCGCCTATTTGGACTGAGAGTTACAACAGTATGGATTGTTTAATTAAAAAAATTTACCTCAATAATGAATTTTATAGGTTTAAAAATGTAGGGTAGCATACAAGATTAGCGAAAATCTGACTCCCAAAGCACTAAGAGCACTAAAAATAAGTGAGGAGCAAAACTTTGAAAACCGAGCGACATTTTAGACAGTAAATAGCTTAACTTTGGAATCCGTGCCTCTGTATAAATAGCGAAAATCTGCAAGATCTGATTACTGATGCATGTTCTGAAATGTGTTTGTATTTTATTATTATGATTATTGAATGATAAGACTGGCAGAGTGTGAACACCAGAAATTATATTTGTGGCATGCAAATTTATTTTCTATTAAATATATATTTATGCATATTTTCATTTTTATCTATACGCGTTGTGGTTTGGGTTCAAGGGTGTTCGACCCTTGACATATTTTTTGTTATGTTTTCCTAGAGGGCTATATTTACAGTCGTTATGTTGTCTGTTTGTTTGTTTTACAAGTGGTTTCTGCCGCTTAAGGATCACGACTGGTTCCATGTTAACACTTTGGCAAGCGTAACAATTTTCCAAGTAGTAATAAAATGGTGAATCTGAGTGTCGAGTTCACAGGGACTTTGAATATACTCAATAATTGTAACCGTCTAGTTTTAAGCAATTAATGAATTAAATTGATATTCATAGAGTAAACAACATGTACTTAAATTCAATGTAATTTAAACTATGAAACATAACAAGTGCAAGGGAAGAGACACAAACTCTCGGAGGGGTGCTATAATGATTGGTGCAAGATGTGAAGTATGTTAGGGGCTCAACTAACCGAAACTACCATTGATGCAATATTAAAGATTTTCTCTATTTAACATTATTTTCATATTACCTCCATCTACTAATTCACTCTAACCATAATTTCTCAAGTGAAAGAGCCTAAACCACCTAATTTTACTCCTAATCCCTTAAGAGCTACATTAAACAATTTGCATTAAGAATAAAGATGAATGCTTAGGCTAAACAAAACCATTCTATCCCTAGATATGACTCCCTTAGATGTTCTTTTCAATTCTTAGGAAATAAACATGAATGCATAAAACCTAAAACAAAAACATGAGCATGGATGATCAAACCACAAACATGACAATAAACTTAGAAAAGCAACAATAATAGAAAGATAACATCAAATAGATAGTTATAATCATTACATCAAGAGTGTTTGGTTGTTCGATCAGCTCCTAACAATGGGTAGTTTAGCCTCTCATTGTCATGAAAGGTATACAAAATAATGGGAATGCACAAGACAATGAAGGGGGATGGAAGGAAGTGGAGGAACAAAGGTAAAGAAGCAAGCTTCAATGGAGTGGGAAAGCTCTCCTTCATGACCTAGCTTCACCCTCTTGCTTTATTCTGAATGAGTTTCATCTCAATCCTCTTTTTACTTAAAACGCAGCCCAACATGTGTTTTTTGATGTGGTTGCCCGCTGAGTGGGCAATATCGTGCTAAGCACGCTTGTATAGTCCAGCTGGATAAGTGGCCACGCGATAATCGAGTTGGTCGCGTAGAGCGGGCATGGTGCGCTAAGCGAGTTTGGTGCGCTGAGCGCGATGCTTCAGACCTTTAATCCATGTTCCATGTCTTTGTAGTGAAATTCTACAAAAAGATACAACCAACACCTTATAAATCAACTAATTTTAGCATCTACTAGAAAAAAGCTCAGCATAAGCTAAATTCCTACGTTTTAATCACAAAAAGAAGCATTAAAAGAGGAAAAATGAGATAATTGCTACATGGAGTGTCTTAAAGTCCACCCATATGCCACAAACTTTGAGTTATTCAAAGTTCGAGGGATAAAGATGTTAACATCGTTTTTTCAAAAACCAATGTTAACATAGCCACGTTAACATCGGGTTTTTGTAAAAAACTGACATTGCGTTTTTCCTTTGGTTGAACCTGTCTCCCAGCCTTCTTTGACCCACTCACTCATTGTCGCTTTCGCTTTCTCGCTCTCCCTTAGCTTTGAAATGTTGAAACAATTTTGTTTATGGGTTAGGTACCCTTGACAGTCGCACCGGCTTCGCAAAGGTGCACCTCTAAGGCGATGTGTCGCTCCGCTACATCAACTACAAGGACGCCACGCCCCAGGCACCACACGCATCTCAAGAAGCATCACAAAGGCCTCCAAGCTCACCAATAGTTTCCTACTCCTCTTAAGAACTCCACCATCGACAAGAAGGTACTTCTTACTTCTTTTTCTTCTTATTTCTTATTCCATTCTCTGTTTTCATTATGGTTTGAATTAGTGTTTGATCGCATAGTTTGCTAGGGTTTGGATGTTGGTTACTGTGATGGTGGTTAGTTTTAGGAACATTTTTAAGGGTTATTCATGTCTGTTGTTGCAGTTAGAAAGTCTTCCTGCAATGGTTGTTGGAGTTTGTTCGAATGATAATAGTCTTCAACTTGAAGCCACCATGCAATTTCTCAAGCTGTTTTCAATTGGTAACTGTGATTTCTGAATAACAATAATTGTGATTTCACAATTTTGCAAGCTTATTTTAGGCTTAATTTCAACCTTGAGGGATTCAACATGGCACCTTATGGTGTTGTTGGTTGCACAAAACTTGGGTTTAGTAATGGCAGATGTTGTTGTTGATGCAATGAGAGCTGAGGTAGTAAGATATGAATGGTATGTTTGCATCACGAGTTTCTGGTTCTAATTTTCAACATACAAACTTCATATTGAATAATATTACTGTTATTGCACACACATAATAATAATAAAAAAAAAAAAACACAAAACATTAGAATTATAGTTTAATTTTTTGGGCTTATTTGCAATTTCTCAATCTTCATAATAAGTATGGAGGATAAAATCAAGTACTATATATTCAATGCTGTGAATACTAATTCTTGATAATTGAAGAGCAATGAAACTTTGAAAAAGAATGGGGAGTGAGTGAGAGTACTAAAACTGCTAAATATCGAACAATTTCCTTATGTTATTTTTTTTCTAGGTTTTACTTGTCGAATCCTTTCTGATTGTTTGCTTTCCTGTTCAAGTTTTCATTTACTAGACTTCGTGAAATATTTTTTATTCATTTGGCACAAGATAATTGTTTTGTTTTCATTTAATACTATCATGTCATTCGTATCACTAGAAAATTGAATTCAATAGACTTTGTTCTCTGTGTGACATAAGAAGTTCCAATCTCTTAATATAATGGATTAATGAAGGTTGTTCCCAAGATTGGATTGGTCAATTTTGTAACTTTTGTTCATAACCATTATCATATTTCAGTTATTACTTATTGGATCCATACATAAGGTTTGACCTGGAGAGAATTTCCTGTTTTTGAATCTTAATGATGGGTATCCTATATCTTGTATGTGTATAATCTTTGGTGTGACTGTACTTTGTTCGTATAACCCTTGTTGGATGCTTCTCTTACAGTTTATGATTAAGTATTTGCTTTGTTGGTCAAAGAATCATTTGCAGGAGATCTCCAGTAGATGTCTTGGTCTTCTATGGCTTTGGGAGGAATATGTGGGAGTTTGTTAGGAGGATATGCATTATCCAATTTATAGACTTATGCTAGGCACCTTCATTTATAATCGTCACCTAAAGTATATGAGCCTACAAAAAATCCTCATGTCAGCTACTAAGTATAAAGAACTAGTTTTCTTTGGTGGCTGGCTAACTTATGTATATTTAATAAACTGGTATGTTTTTATCTTGATTACAGGTTTGCTCATATTGGTTTGGCATTCTTGAATCTTCTACAAATGGAATCAATCAATTCATGTATGTTATTTGTTTTATTTTTAGTTTTAGTTAAAAATGTGCATGGTTGGATGGGTGAAAACTATTTCCAAGAAAAACATAAGAATAAGCATGAAAAAATATTATTTTATGAATTTAATTAGAATACAAAGATAATATAATGTTTTTTTACACTATCATCCAATCATAGGCTCTCTTATAACTAAAGTTAATGACTTTAGTCATATATCTTAAAAAAATTATACTAAAAAAATATTGAAATTAAACTCTTATTTTATTAAATGTTGTATGTGTAAAGAAATTTTGTTCTTTACATTATAAAAAATCATTTAATAAATTCTTGAGATCTAAATTTCATTAAATAAATTATGTTAAATTAAAAAATTCTTGAATTCTTGAATATAATATTTTGTACTACCTGCATTAGTACTATTTTCAATTTGCAGGTTTGGGTTAATTAATAAAACAAACATAATATTAAAAAGAAATATGCAAAAACCATATCGATTTTGGAAGAAGTGATGTTGTAATGCACCATATAACATCGGTTTTGCCAAAATTGATGTTGAAAGCTGAATTACAACATCGCTTCTTCTAGAACCGATGTTGTTTTTCAAAACCTGTGTTGTAAGGTGAAAAACAACATCAATTCTGCCAAAATCGATGTTGTATTGAACCTTACAACATCGGTTTTGTCAAAATCGATATTGTTATTGTAACACCCCGTATGCATCCGGTGTATTAAAAATTACTTAATTAGATTAACGCTGTAATTAATTTAAGAACTGATTAAGTAAAAACAACGGGAGTGTTTTCCTTTCAAAACCATATTTCCTGATTCATTATGTATGGTACGTAGTCCACAAAGCATAAACGAATGCCACAATACCACAATTAGCCCTTTACAATCCAGATAACATAAAGAAAGATAGATAACAAAGTATCCCAGCAGATATAGCAGGAGAAACATAAACTACATAACTTAATCTGGTTATGTACATGTATACATACTGTGGATACAAAAGAATAGGCACCAAGTGCCATGATCTCACAGATCACATCCTCACACGAGAGCATACATAACATGTAGTGTCTATACAACATAAACATAACCACAATATGTGTACACATACATCTTCCCTCGCAGGGGTACAAAATACATCAAAATAGAAGAGTGAGCCACAATGCTCTCCTCACACTGCCAAGCAGCTGCACAAAGTCTGTCCCTACCGGGGCCTCCCGTCCTAGGACACATCATCTCTGTCAGATGTGTCACCTGCAAAATAAATCCCCACACATGAGGTGAGATACAATCTCAGTAAGCTCAGGGTCCTTGGAGGCTTCTCCTCCCACTGGCTCACTTCCATGATAACATATCATCAAAGGCATTATAATCACCAGGCCTCCTGGCCCTCACAACAATACATAGTCATCCTCTAGCTCTAAGGTATATCTGCGGAACTACGGCCCCAAAGATGCATCATCATCAGCATTAGGACTCTTAGTCCTCAGTGTGAGGCCGGAACTCACACCCGTGCCATCCCATCGGGAGCTACCCCTTTACGCATGGATGCACATATATGGTACCTCCAAGAATAGGGTTCAACCGCGACGGGACTCCTTATCTCTTGGTCTTAAGGGATCATCATCACCCTTTACATGAGCAAACAAACTAGGAGTTGCACTCTATTCCTAGGGAGGTCCATATCTATCTAACTGGCCAGAAGATCTATCCGAAAGGCAACCAAACACAAGCACAGAAGCATGCATACATATTATCATGAGGAAAGCTATAACATCCAATTTAATGCACATGCATCATGTATGCAACCATCACTCCCTCGGAGTATGATGGAACAGAAGCAGTGGGAAACACTCCTAGGAACCAAGAACTTACCTGGCAAAGTCGTGCTCTGCTGTTCAATCCCTGAACTGTGGTCTCCGTCACTGACACCCTCGGTGTCACGCCCTATACAAAGGCAAACAAACAATCCATAATGGTTCTTAATCGTTAGAATGAAAAGAAACATTGTTCCTTTCCATTTAAACCTCTTAGTCCTCTATCTTAAGGTTATCAGAACTAACCAATTCAACAAACAAATCACAGACCCTCAGCAGGATGTATCTCGGCTTAACCAAGGCACTAGAGTCTCTCAAATACTCAGCATCAACCAATTCAAAGGATTCCACACTATATAGGCCAAAACTCAATGATTAACAACATGGCTTAAACGGTTACTTCACACAATTTCACCGTTTATATAGCCTCCCAAGCACATATAGAACAAGTATCAAGGATCATACATGTTCTACACTTACCAAATTAACCAACATCCCTCCTACACATGTATTTCTCATAGCCAAAACCAAATTCCATAAAATCAACATTTCAAAGCTAATCCTTCATTACAACAACCTCCTGAGCATACTTTTCTAAAGGACCCAAGCCTAATTCCAGCCCTAACACAAATGGGTCAATATTCATCCTAAGAAAAATTTCACAAATCAATCGGTAAAACTTGAGTTTCTTACTTCTAAACAGTCAAGGAATGCTAGAGGATCACTTCTCCAAGCTTTAGCGTCCTTGAATCGCTTTCTTTCTCCTCAAAACCCAAGCTTTGTAAAGTTCCCTAGAGAATGGGGTCTCTCCGATTGATGGTTCTCTCGAAGAACTGAAGCTGGAATCTAGCTCATGGAGGCGTTCCCTGCAACTTTCTAGTTGAGTGGGAAGTGTTTAGATGAAGATTGGAGAAGATATGAAGCTTCCTAGTGTTCTAGTGGCGAAAATGGCTCAGAGGAAGAAGAAATGAAGAGTTTTGGCCTAAAAATCGCATGAAATGACCTTATATAGAGGTCCAAGTCGCGTTCTAGCGCTGATCGAGCCACTATGGCGCTATCCACACTAAGTTCCAGTGAAAAACAGGCTTCCTTGAGCACTTCTGGCGCTACTGGCACCAACTTCCAGTATCTGTGGCGCTACTCGCGCCAACTTCCAGTACCTGTGGCACTACTCACGCCACTTTGGCGGTACTGGCACTAAAATTTATTTTTTTTATAGCCTATGGGTATTATAGTTATGCACTTTACAACATCGATCTTGACCAAAACTGATGTTATTTTTTACAGTTTTTGCATTTTTTATATATTTCTTACTATGTGATGTGTTGCAAACACATCTTAAATATAGCTTAGTTTTAGGTCATATTTGTATTGAGTAGTTAGAAAATAGCTCTAGAAAGTAGTCATATCTAGTATTTTGTATTACATAAGGCATTTTGATACTAATTGAGTGTTTGCAGGTCAAAAAGAGGGATTTAAAGGCAATTAATAAAGAAAACAAGATCTGGAGCCTCACG
>PYAF01005883.1:38035-60431 GCA_007407185.1 Glycine tomentella
AGTCAGACCCTTCGAACAGATTGCGCCTCTAATATCCTCGGTTCACGAAAGATACTGTCCTACTTAATCCTTATCAGTCCAGATTAATCTACTAAGCGAAGATTAACCTAAAACGTCATTACACGAATTAAGCAAACGTGAACCTCGTTAGGGCAAGCTCTCAGGATTAAGCAACCTGAGATTACTGAATCAATCAACTAAGAATCATTAAGCATGATCCTAATTCGAAAAATACAGAACAGAAACTCAAACAAGGAAGAACAAAGCAGAATACGAATTGCAACACAGAGAACCTCCATTGAAGGTCTGCAATCTGTCCTAGGGTCCAACCCAAGGGTTTAGCCTTCCATGAAATTGAAAATAGCAACAGAAACACAAATTGGAACGAAACTGAACATTAAACGAAATTGAACAGAAACGAAATAGCAGAAAACGAAAACGAATTTAGAAGATGAAACCGACAGAAACGAAAATAAACACTGAATTAAAATGCAAATGTATTCTGAACAGAGAAAGCAGAAAACGAAAATATTCTAAAAACCCTAAAACGAAATAGTGTTCTGTATGTTATCTGCATGGGCACAGTTTCCCAAATATATGGTGACTGCTCTCACAAACGAAAATGGGCTTTTTTTCCTAACAATTTTAGCCCAAAAATCACTAACATAAAATAAAACGAAAATAAGCTGCTCATGTGGAAAATGATGCTGACGTGGCATTCCAATCTTCAAGTCCATGAATTAATTCCAAGCCCAATTAATTATTAATCTGCCCTGAAAATCAAATTGGAATAATTAAACTTAAAATAATCCAAATTAATTAAAATCTGAATTATCGGTCCAATTAAATCCTATATGAGAAATAGTGCAGATGTGAACGATTAAACACAATTCAGGGATTAAAATGAGTACAGAAAGATGAGTAAATAGTGATAAATAGTGACTCATCAAAAAGCTTGGACAAAATTCTCTCTTCTCTTCTTACTTCTCTCTCTAAACCGTTATTTTTCTGAAATCATTTTTCCTAAACCCTTCTAAATCTGAACTTCACCCTTCATTGGTGCTTTCATTGATCCTCATCCTACCTGCTATGGCAGAAAACACACGTATGAGGGATCTGACACAGCGTCTTGATACGTTGGAACAACAGTTTCGTGCAGCTAAACTAGTGTGAGAACAGCCGTATTTGGGTTTGCATGAAACCAATTCTCAGTTGTAGGATTCTCAAAATCAGATGCAAGAATCTCATAATCGCTTGCACCTCGATATCACTCGTCTTTTAGAGCTGCAACAACATTCTTCGGGTACTCAACATTCCAATCGTGGTATTTTGGGTACTGGACCACAGGGGACTAAATTTTCCAGGGCACGTCAAGTTAAACTTGATTTCCCTCGTTTTTCTTCTGGAGATCCAACCACTTGGATCGTGGCTGTGGAAAGGTATTTCACCTTCTATCAAGTTCCTTTACCTGATCGTTTGAACTTAGCTGCATTCCATTTAGATGAACCTGCTGCTAGTTGGTTTTATGGTTCAGACCAAAATGGACTAATGCCTGATTAGCGAACATTTTGCACTGCTATCCATCGTCTTTTTGGTCCTTCTGAATTTGAGGACCCTGTGGGTGCCTTGGTTAAGATTCAACAATCTGGTTCTGTGTTGGATTATCAATCCACTTTCGAGAAATTGGTGAGTAAGGTGCCTGGTCTTACAGCTCCATTGTTATGCAGCATTTTTATTTCTGGGTTAAAGTCTCATATCCGTCACCTTGTTCTTACACATAGACCTCAAGACTATCATGAAGCTTTTTCTCTAGCCAAGGTATATGAAGATCAATCTTCTGACTACAAACTCTCTCGCACTTGGTCCAATCCCCCAAAACCACCCCCTAACCATACCAATTCCACTGCCATTATTCCCAACAAACCCAGTGCATCTCATACACCTTCCAATCCTATGGCTGCCATTCCTATTCGTCGTCTTTCACCAGTTGAGATTCAGATGAAACGTGAGAAAAATTTATGTTATAATTGTGATGAGCCATATTCTTTTGGCCATAAATGCAAGGGTCGTGCTGCTTTATTGTACATGGAAGGTACGGATGATGACCCTGATCCAGTCATTTCTGCTGCTATAATTGGCCTTCCTACACTGGATATTACTTCCGAAATCAGCTTCAATGCTTTATGTGGCCATAGCTGCTCACGCTAATTTCGTCTCACAGGATCACTCAAGGGAAAGCTAGTGCAGATTTTAGTTGATGGGGGTAGTACCCACAATTTTATAACTGAGCGTATGGCTAATTTTCTTACTTTAACATTGCAACAGGTGTCTCCTTTTCAAGTACAGGTGGGCAACGGAGATGCTCTACAGTGTACCGCTTCTTGTCCAGCTGTTTCCTTATTGCTTCAGTCAAATGTCTTTACTGTTGATCTTTATGTGTTGGATCTCAAAGGGGCTGATATAGTGTTAGAGGTCCAATGGCTTGCCACTCTTGGGCCTATTGTTACTGATTACTCTAAAATGACCATGACATTTCACCATTTGGACTCTACTGTGATTTTACAAGGGAATAACTCTATTTCATTGACACCTATATCCAATGCTCAGCTTCACAAGTTAATAGCTCAAAATTCTGTTTCTTCCTATTTCATATGCCTCACCAGTACATCTCCTAGCCCACCACAACCCCCAGATTTACCATCCCAACCCCCTCCTCCCATACAACACATTTTGGACAGCTTTTCTGATGTTTTTGCCAGTCCTAAGACCTTACCACCAGACCGAGCCTTAAATCACTCCATTAACCTTACCCCAAATTCTAAGCATGTCCAAGTGAGACCCTACCGATACCCACATTTCTAGAAAATCGAAATTGAGAAGATGGTGGGGGAAATGTTGGCTGATGGTATTATTCAACCCAGCCACTCTCCTTTCAGTTCACCAATATTGTTGGTCCGTAAGAAAGATGGGACATGGAGATTTTGCGTTGATTATTCTTCATCTTAGTCTTGAGGGTTCTCCTAGGCCATGATTTGATACAGGTGGTTGAGGTTGATGGTGATTCTCCTAATAAGGACATTTATCAAAATTTTAATTTTTATAAAAATAAAATTGAATGCTGCAATGTGTATAACGCAATCGCACGCTTGGGTTGTGTTAAAAAAAAGAAGAAGCTAATAAGATGCAATCCAAACCATGCTTATTTGATTTATTTGGACTCTATTCTCTTCCAAACCAGATCCAACCTGAGCTGTGTGTACCACTAATGTTGTTCCTGACTAAGGCAGCCATAGATCCATAGCTGATCAGTTATCATCCCTGAGTCCCCTTTCAAGTTTGGATTAACTACATGATGAAATATGTTCGAAGAAAATATAAATTAGGGTGGATATGAATTCCCTTTTTTCATATATTTCTCCATGGGTTAATATAGTTGACAGCACATTATGTGAGCCTGTCATTCTTTTAATGCTTGTTTGTCTAGATCCTTTTGTAGGCTTAATTTGGGTTATTTGGTATTGTTGTTCCAAGGTTTGAAGATGTTTATTTGGGGCATTGAGGATCTTTATCCTTTGCCTGCCATCTTAACATTGTTGTGTTCTCAAAGAAAATGGAAAGCTACTTTCTGGACCTGATCAAGATTTAATTTTTGAAAACTAGTTTGCTTTATTTTGTTGTGCATTGTTAAAGTCATTGTTCTCTCTTTCTCTGCATACTTTCTTTCTCTCTATCTCTAATGGTATTTTAACCTATAATTATATTATTTTTCACTTTTAGTGTTATGATATAATTTTATTATTTTGTTGTCCTGTTTGTTCACTATTTTATCAAGAGTCCAGTCTGCTAAGTTACTTAAGTGGAAGGGCTTTTATCAAGAGTTCAGTCTGCTTAGTTACTTAAGTTGAAGGGCCAAAAACCTAAAACATGATTGTTTAACAGTTGTCTCATAATAATCTTTGCAGCTTTTTATATCAAGATTTTTTCCTTAAAAAGTGGAAGTACATAAAGATGCCTGATCTTCCATTCCAAGTTGGGGATTTGACTGAGTCAAGATGCTTTCAAGGCGGTTATCGTGGTTGCATGGTTTAGATGCAAGGTATAATTTCTTCCATCTCTAATTTATTTTTAGTGTTAATGTGCAAAGCAAAGGAACCAAAATAAGAACATAATTTTTGGATTGGCATTGGCTTCTTATGAGACATTTATCAAATGTGCATTGGTAAAAAGTAAGAACCAACTATTTGTGGTTCTTTCTATCAATTGTTAAACAGCAGCTGTGGCATTGCCATATTCCAACAATATACTATAATATAGTTAATTAGTTATGGCATTGTGTAATTCCCATGGCTGCTGCAGTGATAGCAAGAGGTATGGTGGGGAAAGCAATACTTATTCTTTCTTTTTAACACAACAAGTTCTGATTGTTCAGACTTCGGTGACTATTCCCTTGCATTGAATGCTCTTTAAATGTGGTTACTACAAGTGTTCTCACATATTCCACGAACTTAAACCCATGACTTTAATGAGACCTCTTTGATTGAACACTTCTACCAAATTTTGTGACAAAGTCTGCTGTGAACAACTGTTTTGGTTTTCTTTGGTAACTTGTCTATTTTGAGTCTCATTCTTTATTTTCTTTTCCTCCAATTATTTCATTTGTTTCCTTATCTGTTCAATCTATTTTTCTATATTTTGTAATAGACACTCTACTCCTTTGTTTTGTGTGTCTATCTATTCCCATGTGTTTTAAGTCTCTACTTCTCTTTGTTCTCTGTTCTGTCCTTTCTGATTTAGGATCAGTGATACTCTAATAGAGTTTGTGAAAGAAAGTGATTGAGAGTGAGGAAGATACTATTATTCAACCCAAGTCTTTAATCAATACATGCTCAGTTTATATACAGCTTAACAAACATAACAAAACTAACTGAGTAACTAACTAACTATAGTTAGTTAGTTAATACAGTTGTATACAACTGTCAACAGTTGTACTAACAAAAGAAAAATAAACCCATCATAGTAGGTATGCTCTAATACCCCCTGCAAGCTCGTGAGGGGTTGGCTGAAAGCTTTTCAAGCACTCTGAGCTTGTCTCTGTAGATAGAAAAGGTGGAAGGTGTGAAAGCTTTTGTGAGGATGTCTACACACTAATCACCAACAGGAATGTGAACTACTTGAATCATATTAGTGAGCACCTTCTCTCTAACAAAAAAGAGATCCAACTCCATATGTTTAGTTCAAGAGTGGAGACAGGGTTATGAGCCAAAGCCATTGTACTTGTGTTATCATAAAGAATAACAGGAGAATAACTCCATATGCTTAGTAATTTCCTCCGGTAATAAGCACACCTATCTTGTTTTTCATGATTTGATGTTATTTGACAATGTTGTCAATTTAGAATTTTAACTCTTTCATTCTGAACAGCAGATGAATAAACATGGTTCTAATGAGAAAAGGCTACAATTGCTCTGTGATATCACAGGAGCCTTTAGTCCACAGCTATGAAAATGCATGCATTCCAGACCAATGAACTGAAGAAGTACACTAACGAATTGTATATGCTTTACTCTACCACTAAATATTGGCCTCTTTACTTTTACCAAAACCTTTAAAAAAATGGCAAGAATTAGTGTTCCAAAAGGATTGTTCCAAGGGACAGTAGCTGCCTTCAGGCCAACACATTTGTAACAAATAATTTTTGTCTTAACCTATTATTTATGTTGCAGGAATCACATACTCATTCTCTCATGAATGTTCTACGTTATTGTAATTTGGATGAATCTCTTCTAGATGAAGAGAGCCTCATTTGTTATAATGCTCTAGAGCGCCTCTATAGAACAAAGGAGCTTAACTATATGAGCTACATTGTGCTGAGGATGTTTGAAAACACAGAGGTAGGTTACTTTGACCCTTTCCCAAGCATTGTTTATGATTTGTTGCTGCATGTATGCAACAACCTAATCTTTTACCACTAGTTGCCATTTTCAATGTGGTGTTGATGGAATAAAATATAGTTCTTAAATGCTCAATATTATTTTGGTCCTTTTAATCTTTTGTTTTTGGTAGGAAAAAATAGGTTTTCTAGGAGGGGAGGCTATCCCATTCTGAAGCTAGGGCAAGCCATATGCCTTAGTGAGGCTTTACAGTGGTGTGATGTGTTACTGATGGTTATTTTAAGCCTTTTAGTGACTAGGGTTGATGGTTGGAGGGCTTGTACAGGTGTACCTTATGGGTGAAGTGATCAAGTGCCCGCCTTCTAGGTTAACTTTGCCGTTTAGTTTTGGTGTACCGTACTGTGTGTTGAGTGATATGGATGCTCACTTAATCCCAAAATTTCAGGTACGGTGGTTGCAAAGTTTTGTGCCAAGTTTCTTCATCAACAGGTGCTCAAAAGTGAGACATACTTAACTGGACATATAGGAACCTCCCTTCAGAAAGCCTTTTTAAGGTTAGATGTAAAAAGAGGACCACTTCTATAGTACTTAACGGAGGCCGGTTGAAGGATTCCATATGTTAGGAATATTATCATTTTTTTTTGTCTCAATAAGAATGTGTTGTGACTTAAATTCCTATTGATTCTAAATTGGTGATGTGGAAGAAAATTGTGGCTGTAGCTTTTATGCTGAAGTTTCACCTTGGTGTTGTATTGTTGTGCTAAAGTCTCAAAGATTTATTTCATTTGGTTGTTAATTTGAAGGCTTTTGGTATCTTTCAGGGTGTAAATGGTATTCTAGCAGATGAGATGGGACTTGGAAAGACCATTCAGGCCATGGCTTTTTTGGCCCATTTAGCTGAGGTATTTATTCAACCCTATGTTTTGGCACATTACTGTGACTTTGTTGTAAACTATTTGTCCCTTTCAGGAAAAAAAATATAGGGACCTTTTGGGTAGTAATAATTTCTATTCAAAATATAGCTTGAGTTGTCTTCTATTTTTTTTTTCTTTCTTCAATTTATTTGTTTGTTCTTTTGGCTTTGGTAGCATGCTTATAACTTGCTAGACCCATCATGAGTTATGCAATTTGATGATCGTTTTATTATCACGAACAATATTGATCAAACTACCTAAACCAATGCTCACAATATTTATGATTTAGTATTTGCTCTCTTCTCAGGTTTAATGGAGCTGAGGCAACAATAAAAGACTAGTGCAACTAGCCAATCCAGTGTATAACTGTTGTTTCTTAATTATTCATTTTTAGGCCGATCCTTTCTTTTTTGACTGTAAGGTTCATCGCTAGTTTGAACTGATAATTGATTATTGGTTCCCTTTTGAATTCTCAGGATTGTTAACTCTGGTGAGTTACAGCATAGGATGTTATAAGTGGTCAGCAGTGTTTTGTATTTTCTAGCATTTTGCTAACATAGTCTTGGTACAATAATCTGGAAGTTGTAATGGTTTTAGGTGGTGCAATGTTGTAATTCCAATAGAAAGTGTTAAATGCTTTTAATATATGATGTGGTTTTAATGGTTGTATGTTATGCATTCGTAGGTGTAAAATACTTTTAAAAAATTTATAAACAAACAAAAACTTAAGATTTAAAGAAAATAAAAAAATTAATATACAAACGAAGACGGTTATTAAGAAAAACCGTCATTGTATGCTGACATACGATGACAGTTTTCCTTAATAACCGTCTTCGTTTGCCTTTTATTTAAAAATAAATTAAATTGAAATTAAATACACATGAAGACGGTTATTAACAAAAATCCGTCATCGTATGCTGACATACGATGAAGGTTTTTCCTTAATAACCGTCTTCGTATGTATTTAATTATAAAAAATTAAATTGAAATTAAATGCAAACAAAGATGGTTATTAAGAAAAAACTGTCATCGTATGCTGACATACGATGACGGTTTTCCTGAATAACCGTCTTCGTTTGCATTTTATTTTTAAAAAAATAAATTGAAATTAAATAAAAACGAAGACGATTATTAACAAAAAATCG
This sequence comes from Glycine tomentella, assembly GCA_007407185.1. Taxonomy (NCBI): domain Eukaryota; kingdom Viridiplantae; phylum Streptophyta; class Magnoliopsida; order Fabales; family Fabaceae; genus Glycine; species Glycine tomentella. The sequence continues at coordinate 45,986 of PYAF01005883.1, forward strand.
TCATCGTATGCTGACATATGATGACGGTTTTCCTTAATAACCGTCTTCGTTTGTCTTTTATTTAAAAATAAATTCAATTGAAATTAAATACAAATGAAGACGGTTATTAATAAAAAAACCATCATTGTATGCTGACATACGATGACAGTTTTTCTTAATAACCTTCTTCGTAGGTACTTAATTATAAACATAAATAAATTGAAATTAAATGCAAACAAAGACGGTTATCAAGAAAAAATCGTCATCGTATGCTGACATACGATGATGGTTTTCCTTAATAACCGTCTTCGTTTGTATTTATTTTAAAAAAATAAATAAAAAGTTAGAAACAAAGACGGTTTTTTAGAACCATCGTCGAAAATACCCCATTTTCAACGACATGCGCAACAATGACGGTTCAACAACCGTCGTCGTGTGGCCTAAATAACCGTCGTCGTAGGCCTTCTGTGTAGTAGTTAAGGTCACTGATCAGCTGGATGTCCTGCACGTCAATATTTCCACATTAAAGAATATATCTGTACGGGAAACCACCTTATCATACAATATTTCAACAAGTTATCTACTAATTGTTACTTATCTACAAGTAACAATATATCAACAAGATACATATTATCTCTTATTTAAAATATAGATAACTACCTGCTATTATTTGTTAATATTATTTTATCAACAGATTATTTATAAGTAACAGCCCAAGGTCCATACTCCACGCTATAAATACAACCATCCAGGTTCTCTCTAATTCATCCCATTCACTCCATTCTCATCCTGTATTCTCACAGAATACCTTACTCTCATCTATACTTGAATGCATTACTCAACTATCTTATTCTCTACATCTTAGACTGAGTTCTCACACTTAGTCCTTTTATAAATTGATGCACTTACTTAAGCGTCGGAGTGTTTTTCCTTTGTTTTGCAGGTCCCTCCTTTAAGCAAAGGCTACTCACTTCCTGACGACACAAGATTTGGAGTCCACTAAGACCATATCTAGCCCACACGTGGAATTTCCAGATTTTGGTAAGAACAACTATACAGTTTGATTGTCATCCAGGGAAAAGGTAGATATATATATATATATACGGTACGGGAACATTAGTTTCCTCTGATTTGTACTTGATCCTTGGCGCATCTTGTGCCGTTTTAGTAATATACTTGTTTGCTCATAAAAAATATAAAAAAAAATCATAGAGATGCTTATATATTTTATTGATAAATCTACATAAAACTCTGCATTGGTAAGGAGCACACAACTTAGGAACGTTCTTCAGTAAAAGTATGCGCTATCATGAACGGCTATTTTCTTCTGGGGTAAAATTTTGTTCTTAAAAAAGCTTCTTTTTGCTATCAGTAAGTTTACAGTAAGTGACTTATTTTAAGGAGTTACATAAAACAAATCATTAAATAAGTTTTTTAAGTGACTTATTTTAAGGAGTTACATAAAACAAACATTAAATAAGTTTTTAAGCCGGATCAGGCTTTGAACAGGGTTGATCAGGCTTTCCTAAAAAGTTTAAGATTAGAGTTGGTAGTTACTATATCCACTCCTCATGTATACTTATACACTTTCCCATCTCAGATTTTTCCCAAACTATCCTTTAAAATACACTCCATGGTCCCTTTCTCCGCAAATTTAACTCTTTTCTAGAAAAAGTACACTTCTTCCCCCTTCCATCCTCATAAGCCTCTCCATCCACACTTCCCATTGGATGACTCTTTCTTTGTGTCTCCCTTTGTAACTCCTCAAATCTTGCCTCCATTTTGGTTTTTAATTCCTCCATTTGTTTTGTAATAGCCTTCATCAACCTAGAGGTCTTAGGTGACAAAGCTTCTTCTCCCCTTGAGTTCATCCTTGAAAAGAAATGGTTAGCAAAAACACAAGTATATAGAAAAATTCTCACCACTCTCTAAGTGTTTGCCACTCACACTTGTGTTTGCACACTTTATCTAGACTTTTTCTCTAAAGTTCTCTCTTGCCTTTTTCCACTCTTGTTCCTCTGTAGCTCTTAAGCAACAACTTCCAATCCAATCAATATTCTTTACTAGAGTTCAATAGGAAACAATTCTAAGCTAGACTCAAGAATCCAAGAATAAGAAAACTCTAAGACAAAACCTTGGAATTTTCAAAAGACAAGCAACAATAGCTAAAAATTTAAGGAAAGCACAACTGATATTGAAATTCAATGAGACAACTCAAGGGTAGTTACTGGACCAAACTACATAAAGGAGATACACTAAGCAAGTTCAAGTGTTAGAAGCCAAATTTCACTAAATTTGCATGTCATACAAGTTCACTCAATTTTTGTGGTTCAAAGGAAATTTGAACTTGTAACTTTTGTAACCTTTCTTTGCTTCTAAACTTTGTTTTTATTTTATTTTTCCAGCCACCAATTCAATATTTTCTTTGGTTGCACCTAATTGCTTTTCTTTTTCTTTTTTTTTCTTGTTTCGTTTTGCAACATTTTATAAGCTTTTGTTTTGATTTTGTACAAGTTCAAAAATACTTAAAGAAATGTGATGGATCACGAAAACAATGTATAACAATTGTAAAATTTGTTTCTAACAACTCAATTCAGACTTAGACATGAGATTAGAATCGAAACAAGAGGTTATATAACACACAAACAACTACTAACACAAGTTAACAATAATCAAAACTAGAAAATTATCAAGAAAAAAAAGAACATGAAGAACATGGGATGAACAAGAATTTGTAAAACTGAAAACTAATCACTAGGAAAGGTGTAGGAACACAAGACAAGACTCAATGCACCAAGACTTTAAAGAAAATTTAAGAAAACTAGAACTAGAACTAAGATTTAGTGATTTTCGTTTTTACCTTTGGAGTAGTTCTAAAAACTGAAATTGAAGAAGAATTTCATAAGGATTAGGCTCTGATATCATATGATGTATGTCAACCTCATTAGACATTGATTTCCCCAATCTACCTTGTAATGAAACTCACTCTTGAAGATCTCTTCAAGAACTAGAGCTCTCACTCAAGATGTGAATAAAAAATGGTGTGAAGTAGCTCCGAAGAATTCAGCAATGGAAGATGGATTGAGACAAGGAATGAAGATGGATAATACCATGGAGAAGCTCTCCAATAAGTCTAGGAAGAATCGCCACAATAGCATTGAGAAACCATTGATAAGATCCAAGAAATTTTTGCATAAGAACAAGAGAGAAACTCTCACAAGAAAATTCAGCTTTCTTATTGATTTAACCAAAAATGTTTACAATATGTTTGGGCTGGTCTTATATAGCCACAAAAATGTAAGCTAAATGCAAGTGAAATGACAAATAAAATGAAGCTTGAGGTGCAAGCTAATGAAGCTTGAGGAAGGAAGCTTGAAGTGCAAGCTAATAAAGCTTGTGGTGCAAGCTAATGAAGCTTGAGGTGCAAGCTTCTCATATGATGACTCAGCCACATGCCTAATGCCATTCATGTGCATTTTACAACCTTACATAGGTGTTTCCCAAAGGCTGGTCATGGTAGGTTTTGATGTGAATTTCAGCCTTCCTAGAATGCATTACACCCATGGCGTTTACCATGAGTTGGCCGTGTGATAACCGATTGTCGAATTGATTCAAAACAAATAAACTATACTAATTTTGTAACACAGGATTAACCTAGGTCGACTCAGAAATACTATCAATTTGGTTCCAACTTCAATTCACTAATAAATAACAGGGGGATTTTTTGTCAACCAGTTTGTAGGATGTAACATCCTAAACAATTAAAATATGTTAATTAAAGATAAAAAAGAGAAATTACAAAAATATTTTTTAAGGGAAATGACTATATTACCCTTTCTCTTGATGTAAGAATTACCATATTACCCTTGAAGTGAAAATTACAAAAAAGCCCTTAGATATTTTTGTTAGATATTTTGAAGTGTAAATTACAATAATACCCCTAGAATCAGTAACAAATTACCAAAATACTCTTGAGGTTAAAATAACCAATATACCCTTAGATATTTTTGTAGAAACTTGAAGGAATATCACATAAATGCCCCTGGGATGGAAAATTACCAAATTACATAAATGCATGATTAGCATAAGATGGCTGCAATATTTCTACATCCAGTATGAGATGTAGCTACATATAGTACGATATGTAGATGCCATGTGCACTTGTAATTTCATTCATGCATACATTTTTTATGGTTATCATTATTGTTTTTTTTTTGCTAATTATTGTTGTTTGGTGCTTGTTGATTTTGTATAATAAACTCACCCTTGCAATTTTGTATTGTGTGGTTGGTACCTATGATGATCACGAATCTTCATTCGTGGGAGCAGATGATCAGTAATAGGTGATATTCGAGAGAGATTCTTTTGTGAAGCCAATGTGACAACGTTGGAATTTATTTTGGAAAAGAGTTGTGTTTTGTTATCAACTCTTTCTTAGATGGTTTCTTGATTCTTTTTGGTTGGGCATGTAAATTCCAGGCCTAGTACACGTAAAAAGTAAACTAAGTTCTGACATGTGAATGACATATAATGATTCAATTTATATTTTTGTATATTTACTTATTTACATATTTGTGCGATGTCCGATGAGTGTAGTATCACGACATATTTACTCTCATTTTCATAATCAAATTAATGGAGTTTTCATTTAAAAATGGAAAATTACACGTTTAGATTAGTGATATTATAGCGACGAGGTGGGTCGTTACATAGGAGATGAATAAAAATTGTGAAAAATGTAGAAACTGACAAAATTGATAAAAGGTACTGTAAAAACATATTAAAGAACATCAATCCAATTCACCAAAGCAAGCAATGCGAATTATCATAGATCTCAGATAATGATCTTGTTATGAAAGTTCAATCAATTTCATTAGAAGCAGTTCAATCTACTTAACTCCTAAATTAACTGAAACCATAAACCTAATTGAAATATCATCCAAAAATTTGTGATTAAAATTTGAAATTAGGAAATGAATCCATAATCTAATCCACTTTCAATCCTAAACACATTCATAATCATAAAAATCGAATAGAGGATTTGTAACGACCTGCCTCATCGCTACGATATCACTAACTCTAATCGTGTAAATTTCAAATTTGAATGAAAAACTCCATTAATTTAATTATGAAAATGGTAGTAAATTTTTCGCGATAATACACTCGTCATGCATAATAATTGAAATACATATGTATACATATATTAAATCAGTACTTATCATTCACATGTTTAGAACTTAATTTAGTTTTACATGTATTTATAACTCAAAATATACATGTCCACAAAAAGAATTAAGGGACTAACTATGAAAGAGTTGATTAACAAAACACAACTCTTTCCAAAAAGAATTCCTATGTCATCACGTCGGCTTGACGGCTCCAACAAAAAGAAGATCTCCCTCCAAGTCACCTAATGCTGCTCATCTGCTCACACGAACAAAAGTTCGCGATCATCACAAGTACCTACTACACGGCACAAAAAATGCAAGGTGAGTTTATTATATAAAACCAACAAGCATCTGATAACAACAGTTGGAAAGAAACAACAATAACTACCACAATTATTACCAAAACTCCATCAGTCCAACACACACTAGAAAAAAAAACCAATCATCCAATTCATTTCACAAATCAAACAATCATGATCAGAATGATGCATGCTCCGGATTTCACTCTCACCATGCTATGTTGTACCATATCCAGGGAAATAGCCTCTCACAGGAAAATGATTCATCGCCTATTAGGGTCACCCTGTCGTGCATAGGGCATTCCCTCCACGGTCATCAACCAGTGGCACATGAAAATTCTTAACCAGATGCCCCCTTAGTACCTGCATTTTCAACCCACAGAAACCCACAGGTACGTGCATGCCTTCATTCTATTTCCATCAATGCAACATGAAGTGTGAAACATGGGCACCATCAATGCATGACTCGGCTAGGAACACATCCTTCCTCGAAAGGGTAACCTGTCATGCACCCCCATGTCCATACATAACACACCAATGTGGGCTCACCGATGCACTGACCGTGGCTAGGAACACATCCTTCCTCACAAAAGTAACCAACCGGTCACTACATCCTAGGTTGACGTATACAACATACAACTATGGGCACCATCAATGCATGACCTGGCTAGGAACACATCCTTCCTCACAAGGGTAACCCGTCATGCACCCCCTATGGGTATCCATGTAAATCCACATCACACAATGACATTGTTCACATCAACATTATCTCTCATCAATGTCATTATCAATGTCAACATCATTCCATCTCAACATTATGATCATCATAAAACATCAATAATATCCCATTTCAACATTACCACCCACATCAACATTGTTTCATTCAAACATCACCAATCACATAAGCATTATCTCATTCAAACATCACCAACACATCAATAACATCTCAATTTCAATATCATCAACAACATTAATAATAGACATATTGCATCCCATTAGTTAAAAACATCGTTTATCTTGAAAATGAGCACACACAAGAACAAACACACGTCAATCATAAATTCATCGCATCCCATTAGTTAAAAACATCGTTTATCTTGAAAATGAGCACACACAAGAACAAACACACGTCAATGATAAATTCATCGCATCAAGTTAAAAACATCGTTTTTCTTGAAAAAGCAGCACACAACAGGGACAAACAGTTATCCTCATAGTTGGACTCCCTGACCCTCTAGTATGGTATCAAAACTATAACTAAATAATAAACTCCCCTTACCTAACTAGGATTTCTCCTGTTAAAGTCTCACGATGTTGTTTTCGGGTCCTTCAATACACGTCTTTTCGTCCAAACACAGAGCTCTATATGCCAAATCAAAGACAATTTAGCATAGATTCCCAAGGTAAGATCAATATTAACATTTGGGTCAAATACTCACTCAAATAAAAAGGGGCTAAACGGTGTTTTGGGAGTTCACATCAAAAGACTTCATTTTAAAATTCCAATCACACCAATGTGACTGGGGTTCAACATGGATCACATAAATGACATCAATTTCATAAAAATGAGACTTTTACAACATCTCATTTTCAAAGGAATTGTAAAACTCCCAACAACGGTACCCAAAACACAAGAGGCATTAAGATAAGCTTAAACTAGCTAGGAGAAAGACAAAGGAAACCAAGATTACCTCAAGGAAACCAAGAAATAAGGATTTGGAGCTCTATTCTCTACCTAAACTTCGAGACAAATTTCAAAGATTCTGCTCCGATTACAAGGCTTCTCCATGCCGTGATATCGTGGCAAGCAATGGTGGCCCGTGGTGGTTGATGGTGGTCATGGGTGGTGGAGTGGGAAGTTCCTAGGGTTTTTGGGTGATTTTAGAGAGAGCAGCATGAAATTTTGACTATACCATGGACTACTTATAGAAGGGTTTTTCGTCAAACAGATTATTATATTTACTATGGAACTGAAAAACCATTTAGTGCCCCAATATATCGTGTACAACAATATCATAATATAGAGGAAGTAAGGCAAAGCTTCTAAAGATAGAATATAATGATGTTTAGTATTAGGAGTAGAAGGTGTTATGTAAAATATTTAGAAATAAGTTCTCTGATAGTAGTTAGTTATAAAAGTAATGTATGAAATATGTAGAAGCAGTATGGAACTTTCTATATGTATATATATGTATGTGTTTAATGTAAGATATCTGTTAAATATGTTCATCTTTATCTTTCATCCATTAACTTAAATTTATTATGTACAAGTAAAAAGCGATGGCTGGTAGAAATGATCGTGCTATAGCTAATGCTCTTTAAGCCTTAGCTCAGGCAATAGGGAATCAAAATAGGGGAGAAACTGCTGGAATTGCTGAGTATCGAGGGCTTGATCGCTTTCAGCGAAACAATACCCCTACTTACAAAGGAGGATATGACCCTGATGGTACTCAGAACTGGATACGGGAGATTGAGAAAATATTTCGAGTTATGGCATGTCCGGAGGATTAAAAGGTTGCTTTTGGCACCTATACTCTAGTAGAAGAAGCTGAGTATTGGTGGGAGAATACTCATCAATGTTTGGAGGATAAACGTAACGTCCTAAATATTTACTTATTTTTATTTTACTTAAGGGTAAATTTCTAAGAAACATATAATAGTAAAAATTTTAAAACGTAAAATTTGCAAAAGATTTGTTACTCATATACATAGCCAATGTCTCTGATACAAAAGTTTATATAATACAAGTACACTACTTTCTCAAAAATCCAGCTTAGTTCATAACTTCTTTTATATATCTTCACTACTCCAAGGACTCATGGAACCTGTCCATCATTTCCATCTAAAAAAAAATGAAACAAATCGGGTGAGAAATAAATTTCTCAGTAGGCAAAGTTAAATCCCGAACCTATTATTAAGTTAGTAAAATTATAAAAAATCAAACACATCCACAAGCAATATGCAACTATATGAATGCATGAGATGAACTATCCCAGGGCAAATGGCTCCCACATATCGTACTGTATGTGACCACACTGCGTGTGGTCGCTGTTATAGTCTTACGCAAACATGCATGAATTTTGCCATATATCCTTGCCCATGGGTACTACATATCGTACTGTATGTAGCATCAGATTCTGTTTCCCCAAAGCCTCGTACTGGACTTGGAACATGGAAACATGAATCCACCTATCTTATTCACATCAACACGCATACATAAAAATCAAATCCATAAGCAAAATACACATCATATCATCATATATATCATAAGTATGGTTACACCACCATATCTTATCCATTAAGCTTATGAGTATGGTTACACCACCATACCTTAATCAAGTAAGATTATTACCAACTTATGCATAACCAGAGAACAACCTTAACTACAGAAAAATTATGTTAGTAATTTAACTAATAATCCTCAATATAAATAATATCTAATTCCTTTAAACCTTTACAAGCAAAGATTCTCACCTAGCATACATCTTAATTCTCCTTTCACCTACCACCTCACAAATTAATCCTCAAAATCAAATCATCAAGTATTTGAACCATTCAACTCCATGCCATTCATCCTCTACTTCAAAATTAAATCAAAACATGTCTATAAAATATAAACAGACAGTCCAAAGTATCATTGAAATCACCTCAAAAGATTATCAATTGGACTTCCATACTTCACTAATATTAATGGGTATAAATCATAGCCTATCTTATAACTTAAATCAACATATTCTCATCAAAGAATAACCTTTAAATATCACGAAATTCAAGCCTAAATAATAACCATAATTCACCTTTAACCTACTAAATAATAACCTTTAAATATCACGAAACCTTTAAACTTCACCTACCTCAAGTGAGTTTGAATCTTGATATCCTAATAAATGCTCCTGGTTCCACGTGAGATTTCAAAGTAGCAAGGCTTAGGGTTTTTGTTTTTAGTCTACTTGAAAATGATAGGTAAAAAGGATGTAGAATAATAGGATGAAAAAGGAAAGAATGAAAGGAATTGAAAATGAAATATGGAAGGAAGGTAAGGAATGTTGCACATTCACTTCCCTTGGAGGCTTGATGTTTTCGGTTACTACTCCCTCTATTTATAGTGTTAATGAACTTGTTTAACAAGCCTTTTCCATGAAATATCTTCTAGGTCATTATGACCTTTCTTTACAAATGGTCCAATCATACGAGTTCTTGCTTTTTAACCATACAAGTGTCCCTTTTCTTGATTTTTCTCAACACTTCTTCATTCTTCTTGATGTGCACGTGGAGTAGTTTGGCTTGTAGAGCAATCTTCACCAATTTTCATGGATTGGCTAGATTTTTGGAAGATTTTGTGCTTTTCTTCATTCTTGATTTTACCCCAAAACCCGTTTTAGTAAAATATTGATTATGAATTCATTAACCGTTGGATCTTCTTAAAATTTTAAAGGCACACTACTATCCCAAATAAGTAACTTTTGACCGTTGGGATTGTTGAAATAAGGTTTAGAGCTGTCCACGTGCAAGATGGAAGAGTATAGAGAAAGCTTGGCTACAAATATCTCTAGGGTTATGATGACTTAGCTTTCTATTTGGTTTAATCCTATTGGCTATTAGTTCTTCACCCTACAAGTGTCCATGTTCTTGAGAATTCTACATCATCCTCTTTCCTTCTTAATTTGCACGTGGAGTACCAAGCTTGTAGTGAAATCCTCATTTGTTTTCCTTTCCTACGTAGGATGGCTAGGCTTTAGTTATGCTTTTCTTCATTCTTTTAATTATTATAGTATCCTTGAAATTAAATTGTTTCTAGCTTTTAGAAAAATCTAATTTACATTTTCCCACCTAAAAGTAATATAATTCTAGGTTAATCATAATCCTATTAAAATTTCTTACAAGTAATACACAATTTACATTTACCTTAATTCTATTGGTCCATTTACTTTTGATTATTAAAATTACTAAATTGGTTCATCAAATGAGTTTATTCCTTTTATAATTAAGAGAAAATTCCTTAGATTATCTGTATCATTTTTTCGTATTTTTTTGATGCTTGAGTTTTCTTGAATACAACCTCAAAGTTGTCATCTTCTAAAATTTGTAGAAATTTTATCCTAGAGTTTTCTGTCACAAAATATGTTGATACTTAGTCAGCTAAGTGTATTCTATAATTTCATCAAGTTTCTACAAAATTTCTAAAGTTATTTGAGCATTTTTGGTCTAGGGGCATTTTGGTAATTATGCCATTCAACCTAGGGGTATTTTCATCATTTTAAAAATGTCTAAGGGCATTTTTGACATTTTCATCTTAAGGTTTTCTAGTAATTTCTACTTCTTGGAAAGAGTGATATAGTTATTTTTCTCTAAACATAGTTCTATCTAATTATCATCACATTTTTATAATTTTGGGGATGTTACAATAAAGGTCAAGCTTTGACCTGGGAAACTTTTAAGAGGGTATTTCTGGAAAAATATTTTCCTGAGGATGTTAAAAATAAGAAAGAAATGGAATTTTCTGAGCTTAAGCAAGGGAACATGACTGTGGCTGAGTATGCAGTTAAGTTCGAAGAGTTAGTGAGGTACTTTCCTCATTACCAAGGAAGAGATGGTGAGAGCTCCAAGTGTGTGAAATTCTTGAATGGGTTGAGACCTAAAATTAAACAAGCTATAAACTACCAAGGTGTGCGTCAATTTCCTCAATTAGTTAACATGTGTAGAATTTATGATGAGGATTCTCGGGCTAGGACATCTCATTATAAAAGTGTTGGACCCATTAGAAATAGAATGAAAAATCGTCCAAACCAAGGAAGACCTTATCATAACAACGATCATCCATATGCTCCCAATCCTAGATACTCAGTCAATAAAGCTTCATCCTTCCCTATAAGATGTTTCAGGTGCTGAAAACTTGGACATTTTGCTTCTACATGTTCAGATCCAAATCCCTTGTGTTATGTATGCAATAAGGAAGGACATCTTTCAATAAATTGCCCTATGAATAGAAAAAAGAAGGAAGAAGGAAGTCAAAGCTTTCCTCCAGAAAAACCAAAGGCTACAGGAAGAGTATTTACTCTTAGTGGGGCTGAGACTTCAAAATCTGGAATATTTGATCCAAGGTAAGTGTTTCATAAGTAAAATTCCTTTAGACGTATTATTTGACTCAGGAGCTACTAATTCTTTCATATCATATACATGTGTTCATAATCTGAAACTTTCTGTGTCTCCTTTACATCTCAATTTGATAGTAACCACTCCCACTAATGAATCAGTTGTCACATCAGAAATTTGTTTGAATTGTCAAGTAGAAATTGATGATAAAACATTTTCTGTTGATTTGATCTGTTTACCTTTGCAACAAATTGATGTGATACTTGGTATGGACTGGTTGAAAATGATAGGAATACTTCAATACAACCAAGAGGGGGGGTGAATTGGTTAAACCTTGGTAATTAAAAATTTTCAAATCAGAGTTTCCACAGGATCTTTATCACTTTAAAAATAGTTTTGAAACCAAGAATCTTATATTCAATCAACTTCCTCTGTCAAGAAATCAATTAGCACATGAGAGTTTTCTGTGTAATGAGATTTGATTCACAAACAAAGCAATTGAGAGATGAAGAGATAAGAATAAAGATCAGCCACAGATTTTATACTGGTTCACTTCAAACACTATGAAGCTACATCCAGTTCTTTCACTCAACACTAGAGTAGAGTTCCACTATTGCAAATAATATTCTTACAAGATATTACAAGCCTCTCTTTATCAACCCTAGATAAAGTTCAGAAGTCTAAAACACTATTAGACCCTTAGAGACCAAACCCAAAACTGAGAACACTACTCAGCAGCCCTTAGAGAAACACTATCTCTAATCATCATGTAAGAAACCAATTTACAATAAGCTAATCTTTACAGAAATCAAATAAAAGTTTTACACCTTCAAAGAATAAGGAAAGATTTCACCTGATAATCCAAAGAACACATGCATGTGAATGATTCAACAGGTTGAGAGAAAGATTACAGACTCAATGCATCCCTTTCCTTAAGCTTTGAAACTCAATGATGCTTCACTTCTTCAAATCAAAAACCCATACGAATTTGTGAAGCCTAAATGCTTTTTGAAACTCAGAAATACACTAAAGAAAGCTCATGAATGTTTGTGATTGCACAGAATACGAATTATTCAATTTCACAAAGCACAGGGCAATGGGTTCTATTTATAACAACTTTCTAACTGAAAATAATCGATTAAACACGCTCCTGTAATCGATTATTTCGCATTTGTAATCGATTATTCTAAGAATGTAATCGATTAAAGTGCTCTTGATATGTTTTGGGTTTGAGCTATGAAAAATGTAATCGATTATTCCGTCAAGTAATTGATTAAACCAGACACTTATGTTTTTTCAAATACACTGAGTAATCGATTACGAAACTTGGTAATCTATTAAGACAAACAAACCAATATTCTCAAATGTACTATGTAATCGATTTAAACGATATGTAATCGATTAAATTAGCAGAACATGTTACCCATAGGCATTATATGTAATCGATTACGAACTTATGTAATCGATTATGACAGTCAGTATGATTTTTCCATTTTAGCCTATGTAATCGATTAATTCGATATGCAATCAATTACAATGTTCTTGATTTGTTTTCTAGAAGGCACGAAGAACAAAATAATCGATGCCAACAATGTTGTAATCGATTAATGCATGAAAACTTCATTTTCCAAAAACTTTGATTTTAAAATGCTTTACTTGTTTAATTGCTTTTATTTAGACCTTCAATATAACAATCCTAGATGAATGATTATGCATGATATGCTAATTGGATTATCAGATAACACTTCTTCCCTTTTACATGAATCAAATTGATCTTCATAGCTTCTTTGGAACATTTGCAATGAGGCATGTTGAAAGCACAAAACACCAAAGCTTGATCCTTGTTCATTCATGCATGACCCCTCTTGAATCAGCACTGGTTATCATCCAATCACGTCCTGTTAAACTGTTTTGATAAAACCATAGTTTTTGGAAGTCCTCAAGTGAGTAGGGATGTACAGATTATTTCTCCTAACAAAGTCTTAAAGACAATTAAAAAGAATGATGCTCAGATCTACATGATCATATCCCACTCTGAATCTAAAACTGAATCTGATGAAAAAGATTTGCCTGTAGTAAAAGAATTTCCTGAAGTGTTCCAAGAGGTAAATAGTCTACCTCCTGAAAGGGAAGTCAAATTTTCTATAGATTTGATTCCTGGAACCGGACCTATTTCTATAGCACCCTATAGAATGTCTCCTGTAGAATTAGCTGAGGTGAAAAAGCAAATAGAAGAATTGTTGAGTAAGCAATTTGTGAGACCAAGTGTGTCACCATGGGGAGCCCCGATATTATTAGTGAAGAAAAAAGATGGCTCCATGAGAATATGTGTGGATTATCGTCAGTTAAATAAGGTGACGATTAAGAACAAATATCCTTTGCCCAGGATAGATGATCTTATGGATCAATTGGTAGGAGCTTGTGTTTTTAGTAAAATTGATCTTAGATCACGATACCATCAAATCCGAGTGAAACCTGAAGATATTCCCAAAACTGCTTTTAGTACCCGTTATGGTCATTATGAGTATTTAGTTATGCCTTTTGGTGTAACTAATGCCCTAGCTGTGTTTATGGATTATATGAATAGAATTTTTCATCCTTATCTTGATCAATTTGTGGTGGTATTCATTGATGATATTTTAGTGTATTCTAGAACTAGAGAAGAGCATGCCGAACATTTAAGAATTGTTTTGCAAACTTTAAAAGATCGGCAACTTTATGCTAAGATGTCTAAGTGTGACTTTTGGTTAGAAAAAGTAAATTTCTGAGGTCATGAAATATCTAGAGGAGGAATTTCAGTAGATCCTTCTAAAGTAAAAGCTGTACTTGAATGGGAATGACCTAAGTCAGTTACTGAAATTAGAAGTTTCTTAGGATTAGTATTATAGAAGATTTATTAAGGATTTT
>PYAF01005883.1:71442-94647 GCA_007407185.1 Glycine tomentella
TGATATTATGTTGTTGATTTGATATGATGAGGCCAGAGTGCCAGGCCAGTGGGCCATGTGTGATATGTTTGCCTGTGTATGTGTTGTGGATCTGTGAGCCAGGGTGGGAATGAGTTCCCAGGGACCCTGAGCTTACTGAGATATGTTATCTCACCCCGTGTGGGGTTTTTCTATGATTTCAGGTGACCTTGCTAGAAGAAAAGACCAGTCTCAGGGCAAGAGGCCCAGCAGAGACTAGGCTGCTTGACAGAGAAGCGACGTGGAGAGCTTGAAGGCTCTATTTTTGACTTTATTTTGATGTATAGTTCTGTATACCCTCATGGAGGGTTGATATTTTTGTATCACCACGGGATGTGTGGTGTGGACTCTGATGTATATATGTACAGAACTATTATATGATATGTATCTGAGACTTTCCCTGAGCATTTATGTTGAACATTTGATTATCTGCCTGTTTGCTTAGATTATCTATCTTTATGATGTTTGCTATAAGAAACTGGATCAGCAGGGGCATGTTATATGATTGGTGTGTGTTATCTGATGAATTTGTGATTCCATACATAATGTATCAAGAAAAGCGATTATGTGCTTCCGCTAAGTTTTGTAAATTGTGTTTTATGCGCTAATATGATATTATTAATGATAACACGTCGGAGGCCTACGGGGTGTTACAACTTCATTTCTTCAGGATTTAAAGTGTGCATCCACTTACTTGGAAGATTTGGAAGCAAAGTTTGCTTAAGGTAGGCTAGGCTTCAATCTTTAATTAAGGGTTTAGTTAGACTAACCTTTATATGTAATGTTGCAGATTTATGGTTGATCATACTAGGCTGAATTTTCAGATCCTTGAAGGGTATTTTATGATGTGTTTATGTGGATTTAGGAGTAAGATATGTTGATGAGTGAAGTGCTGAAATATTAGTGATATTTGGACTTGATTTTGATGATCTTTGGAATTGGTATTGATGACATTTGGACTATTTGTTTATATATATCTTGTGACTCTTTTGAATTAATCTTAAGAAGTATAAGTTGAATGGTATGTGGACCAATGGTTTAAATACTTAAGTGGTTCAACTTTGAGGATTAAGTATTAAGATGGTAATTTGAAAGGAGAACAAGTTCTAGAGTATGTTCTATTTTTCATGCGTAAGTGAAAAGACTTTATATTTGGAAGGTGTATTAGAATTTACTAACTGGAGATTTATCATGTGTATCTTAAACTTGATGAATATTATTTGGCATGCCTAAGTTGGCATGACCTTGATTAAATTATGTATGGTGGTCGAGCCATATATTTGAAATTACTATGATTTTTAAAATTTCCATGAGATTTGTATTGAATTTACTCATGGATTGTGTTACAAAGGAAAATAGTGGATTTTATGTGATGATATATATTGATTTTGTTTTTGAATTCAGTACGAGATTTGAGAAACAAAATCTAATACTACATCCAGTACGAGATGTAGAGATCAGGTGCACTTGGAATTGATCATGCATTGTTTACATAAGACAGCCGCAGTGTACTACATCCAGTACGAGATGTAGAGACCATGTGCACTTTGGAATTTCCTCATGCATATATTATTTGAATGGTTACTTACTTATATTTATTTTTTTGGAATTTATTGATGAATTACTAACGTACTAACCTATTAATGGTTTAGTTTTGTCTACTGAGAAATTTATTTCTCACTATATTTGTTTCATTTTTTATATCTAGATGACCTCAGAGATAATCTTTCTTGATGCCTTGGATTGGTGGTGGGACCGAAATGAAGTTAGAAATTGCTATGCTTTCACCATGCATCCTGTGATATGTGTTTATGTGTATTTTGGAGCACATTTTCCTGTGTTGATTCTCAATAATATGTTTAATCCTAATGATCCTTTTCTTTAGTTTCCTCATGTATATCCTGATCCACCCATGGAACCAATCAACATATCCTCTAGCAACAATACCATATATCCTCCTTTTGTACCAGTCCCTGGAGGTAACGTGAATACTAATAATGAATCTGATGCTGAGGAGAGTTTTGCTGATAATTTCTGAACTGAGTAAGTGGTACCATGGAGTATGGAATCTAAATGGGAATCAAATCTATTAGAAAATGTGTGATTAAGTTGTTGATAGTACTTCTATGTTTAGGGTTAGTTAGAAATTATGGTTTTGTATGAACTTTACATTGTGCACTACAATTGGAACGTATTATTGATGATGTAACTTATAAAATCTACACGTATTTGTAATATTAAAACTATACTAATATACTCTCCTTAAAAATAAATAATAATCAAAATATAATTTGTAAAATTATAATAGGACATTACAGTTAGTACCTGTGATGATCGCGAACCTTAATTCGTGGGAGTAGATGAGAAGCAATAGGTAATGTTGGAGAAAGATTCTTTTGTTGGAGCCACCAAGCCGATGTGATAATGTTGGAATTTATTTTGGGAGAGAATTTTATTTTGTTATCAACTCTTTCTTAGTTGTTTCCTTGTTTCGCTTTGATTGAGCATGTAATCTCAAGCATAGATATATGTAAAAAAATTGAATTATGTTCTAACATATGAATGATGTGTAATGGTTTAATATATAATTACGTATTTGTGCATTTTTTATGAGTGTATTATCGCGAAAAATTTACCATCATTTTCAAAATGAAATTAATAGAGTTATCATTTAAGAAAGGAAAAGAATAAAAAAAACAAGATGATGAGTGAGATCAAGATGATTATGAGATGAGGAAAGGTTTAAAGAGAACCTGTATTTATAGTGTGGAGTATGGGCCTTAGGCCTTTGTTTGTTAGATAATCTATTGATAGCATAAACAAGTAATAGCATATAGTTATATAATTTGAAATAAAGATAATGTGTACCTAGTAGATATATTATTACTTGTAGATAAGTACCAACTTGTAGATAATTAGAGATATACTAGGAGATAAGGTGGTTGCATTAATTTGAATAATCAGGCATAACAGATAGATTATTGACCCGCAAGACTAGGCTGTTGAGGGTTGACATTTGTGCTCCTCTAGCAGGGTTGACATAGAGGGCATACATGCATTGTCACTATAGCAAAGTGGATGTAGAGAGCCGAGATGTGCACTATTAGCAGGGTTGACATGGAGGGTGGACACGTGTACAATGAGCCCATAGTAATGGTCACATGTAATTTTACCAATTTGTACAGTACATAAGCCCCCAAGCCTTTGAGCCAGCTTGCAAGCGAAAGAGGTTGAGTAAGCGCTGACAAAGAATGTCCAGTGTCAAGGTTGTGTTCTTTTAAAGTAGGAGAGATGATGAGCTCAAGGACCCCCCGAGGGTGAACAAATGATGTCCAATGTCGATGTTGATGCCTTTGTAAATCATAAGTGTGGAGCTATGTCAAGCCCCTTAAGCTATGATAATAGTATGAACAACACATAAGAACCATGAGGGGGTGAATTGGTTGATCTTGGGTAATTAAAAAATTCTTAAACAATCAGAGTTAAAAGGATCTTATCACAAAATAGTCCAAGAAAGCTTTCAACCAATCAAACACCAAACTTTATAGAATGCATTCAAAAACTTTTTCTGTTGATAGTGAAATGATGCACCAATGAATGACAAGTTATAACCACAAAAAAAGATAAAGATGAAGTAGTCAATACAAAGATTTATACTGGTTCATTTCTCAACCTAGAGAAGCTACATCAAGTTCTTCTAACCAACTAGTTAGAGTTCCAATAATAACAATCTGTTTCTTACAAGATCTTACAATCATTGTTAATCACACCTAGATCAAGAACAAAATTCTAAATCACATAGAATCTCTATGATCAAGACATAGAGAAAATATATCTCTACTCTTACCTCTAGAAACACATATTCTAGAAAAGCTTTAAGCAAAACTATTGTTATAGTTACACAAAAGAAATTCAAACTAAATTTACAAACAAAATGTATGGAAAGAAACCACTTAATGATCCACTACTGATGAATGCAAAAGATTACCAGACTTGAATCAATGTGAATGAAAACTACTTCAAAACTTCTTTTCCAAAAACTTCTTTTGAAAATATGCTCAAATGGAAATCCTCTCTTAGAAATCTTGAAACTTGAGGATTTGTGGGACTAATACAGTATAACACTAGGAATCTTTTCTAACTTCATAAAGCTTATGGAAATACTTTGATATTTCATTATACTTTTCAAAACAGCCAACAACTATCTATAAAAGATTATTTGTAATTGTCAGTAATCGATTAACTCACTAATATAATTGATTAAATTTACTTATGTAATTGATTGTTAACATATTTAATCGATTTAAGTGTTCTTGAACTTTCTGGAAAAGATTTGTGAGCAATGTAATCGATTAATTCGTAACGTAATCAATTATGTGCATACTTAATCAATTAAAGTGTTATTGATTTTTCTTGAAATGTTTATGAACAATGCAATTGATTATTTAGCACTGTAATAGATTAACACAGAAAGTCTTTATATAAAACATGTGCCAAGTAATCGATTACCACTATATCATAAGCAATTGTCACTTGAAGACCATTTTGTGATTTTGTGTAGTGTAATCGATTACCATATTCTTGTAATCAATTAAAGTATTCTGGAAAGTTTATATAATAGCTTACCATGGGTTGGTAATTGATTAAAGCAATGAGACTTGTTTTTCCAAAACTTAGACATTGAAAACTTTGTCTTTTTATGCAACCATAAAAACTTTATGTTTTATAAAACTTTTTCACAAAACTTATGCTTTTATGAAAACATGGATGCAAAAACATGTATGGGCTTTATTCAATTAATCATTGGAAGGCTCATCTTCGACATACACAAATTATAACTACCAATTAATTGATTTGGTATGTAAAAAGCTAAAACCCTTTGTTGCATATAAGACTCAGCTTCTTGATCCTCTTGAGCTCCCCCTGACTCTAACAACCTGGACGTGTGTTGCCCAAGTTGTTATTGTTGAGTTGTCCTGGGAGGAAGTATTTGTCCTGTAAATGGTGTCGGACTTGTCAGGCAAGTGAAGCGTCAAGGTTAGAGCTTCTACCAATATCTGACAGTTGAGATGTACATTGAGAGCATGCATTTTATGCTTTGTCTAACGTTGCAGGTGCGTACCTCTCACGTGCCGTACTCGTGGATATGTGTCACTCAAGGAGTGGACACGTACTAGAGACATGCAATAGTGGGTGACTAGAGCCAGGTCGTGGCACCTACCAACTTCACCCCAATGGTTGGACAGTGGTGAAGGAGTTCAAAATTCTTTGTTCCTTTTTCAACATTCGGCCGAGTATACCGATCTTTTTGTTTTTATTTCAAACAAAATTGTCTGGGAAGGTTGCTTGGGTCTCTTTGCATAGTGTTTCCAAGACACTATTCGAGGTTGACACCAATTCTTTCTGTTGCTTCAACGATCGTTTCTTTAAGGTTTTTGAGTTGTGTGGTGGCAGATGGCCAGCCTCTGATGTTCAATCAGGACAATGAGCCATGCTTTCCATTCTATTAGCAAGCTAATCCTACTATGTTCAAGTCATTCAACGAGGACTTGCTGAACTTGGTGGAGAGGACAGACAAAGTGATACTAGAGCAATTACCAGCCTCCTTGGACACACGAGCCATCCTGTCACTGCCCTCGACAGATGATCCTTTTGTTGTATTAGATGGTAACCTTTCTATCTTATTCCTCCTTTGTCTTCTATTTGTATGTATTTTGACATGACTTGACATTTGTAATTGTGTCCTTTTGCAGGTATAATGGGAAATTTCCCCTGGAGGCCACTAGTGAAAATTGTGGGTGCTGAAAGTGGTGTTGTGCCACCTGCCCCTATCCAACCTCCATCAGGAGAAGAAGGTCGACTAACTGTCAGGGTCAACCCTATTAATGTCGCTGCTGCTTTCCCCAACACATCCTCCTCTATTTTGGCTAAGAGGAAAATGGATGACAATGCTGGGACATTTGGCCGATGGAAGTCAAGGGCACCTTCGTGGTTTGTATGCCATGAGGGAAGCCGCTAGGCTGCTTCCTTGTGCTCCAACCTTTTCGCCCCCAGTCTGGCTCCTGTCACTGTGAATGTCACTGTTGCTGCTCCCATGTCCACTATCCCATCACCCACTTTCTAGGCGCCGGTTCCAGTGGAGGTGGTTGCTACTATTATGCCTGCTTCGACTCTTGCCACTCCTGTTCCAGTCGTCGCTGTTGTTCCTATTCCTTGGCCTCCTCATCTTTTTAACAGACACTTCCATCAAAGTCCACCACAGATACAAAAACACATGTAATACTTAGTTTATAACAACAATGTAAGCAATTTAATACATCTAATTACAATAACATACAAGGTTAACTTGAAATACTTGAATGTCCTCCCATATCAAATTCTTCTGAGCAATAGGAACCTGTTTCCAGTTAACGTACGTAACATCCACTTTGTCTTGACCGATGAACCCCAAATAGGTCCTTAATTTCTTTTTGAGTGGACCATTAGCTTTCCCAGTGGTAGGATCAACATAAACCAGTGGTCTCTCCACCCCCACGGGTTTGGCAAACAAAGATCCGATCCATGTGGCTTTTCTAGTCCTCTTTGATATAGACGGTGAAGGTTTTTACTCAGGAGGAGGGGAGATCGATGGTTTATCCATTTTATTGTTAAAAAACAACTTTAATTAAGGTAAACTCAAAAGTATATTAATTTATGCAATTGTAAATATGGGGAAAAATACATATAAAAAATGATTAGATTATACGATGTGAATTAATTCTCCTTCATCATGATCATTATGATTTACATGGACATCATTAACTTCTTCTTCTCCATTGATTGTAGGCATGTGTGTGGAGAAAGGAGTGTGACAAGTATCAATGGCTGAATCATCATCTTCAAGAATAACACCAATGGTTTTTCCATGTAGAACCACTGACTACCTTTCATCACAAGGATCTTGAACATAAAACACTTGTTTAGCTTGTTCTACCATGATGAATGACTTATTTTGATAAGCTAGATTTTTTAGATCTACCAAAGTAAATCTAAAATCATTTGTCCAAACATCAATATTGCTATCAACCCACTTACAATTAAAATCACACAAAGTGAATTTAACATAATTAATCACTCAGATTTCTTCAATGAATCAAAAGTAAGGCATGGACACCAAATGAGGATTGTCATCATTCATAATACCAAAATGTTAGTATTCAACCTTAAGACTAACCCTAACTCTTGTACTCTTTTCGTCTTGTAATTTGTGTAGAATGAATACCTGTTGATGTCGCATCCCTGTCAACTTCTAACATTTCATTTAGGTCCATCTACTAAGTTCCTTAATGCTTTACAAGCATTATCGTCAATAAAGGTTGTATCTTTAAACCAATTTAGGAAAGTCTTGTTATGCTTTCTCAATACCATATTTTTGGTCATTTTTGGGTTACTTTTCTTAACTAAGGCTTAATGATGAACTATGTCTGACACAACTTCATTACTGTTATTCAATATATACTAATGCTCTTGATTCAATTTCTCTATACCCGGAGTTATAACATGATTTCTTGTGAACCTTTACATCCCATTCTCTCATCAGGTCGAGACTCAAGAAGCCCAACAAGTTTTGCCTCTTCAATGTACTCTGAACAAAACTAAATAGTTTCTTTTGCAATGTACCTTTCAACAATGGATGCTTCAAGATGATGTAGATTCTTTGTATACACTTTTAAGATGTAAAAAGTTACTATACAACAGTTGCTACAGAAAAATCGATGTGGAAAAAACACTTTCTACATCAGTTTTGATAGAACCGATGTAGGAAGTGCATTACAACATCGGTTGTTTTTTGGAAAAATGATGTTGTCAGTACACCATAACATTGGTTTTTATAAAACCCAATGTTACTTTTTGCACCACAACATCGGATTTTAGAAAAACCAATGTTGTGAGTGCACCACAGAAGTTGGATAGATTCCTGTTAGACACTGGACGATCCATCATTGGATGACCCAGATATCTCTTAAGGTTTTGATGAAAACAAAGATATAAATTTATGTTAACCACTTTGTTGCATGTTATTCAATAGAATCGATGACTATAAGCAACACCAAGAGAGACCTATCCATTATTTGATAACTCATCTACTAGAAGCATGAAGTACTTGTCGAGTCCATCCAAACAATGAGTGAAATAAGCACTTTATTTGAATTATCGATTTATTCTTATATCGCTGGACAATTGTCCACCTTTTGTCCCTGGACTAGGGTTTTTATAAAATTGTTTATTATAACATTTTCCATTTCAAAATGCTTTTCTATTTTGACTAACACACTATTCAACCCCCTTCTAGTGTGATTTGTTGTATTTCAATTTCCATTTCATCATAAGCAAAAGGCTCCTTTGTCTACTAAGGAAATATATCTTGCTATCTTTCTCACCAAAAATGAGCAATATGATGATAGCACGCTCAAAAGTTTAATCGATCATGCACCCATCCAGCCCCACGAAGTTGTTTCTACAACTTAGTAGATGAGGTATGACTTTGAGCACTCACCTTCTGAAGCCTATAAGGCTCTCCCACCTGATGCAATAGTGGCTCTAAAAGCTTCACAATAGAAGCGATTAATGTACTCAAACCTAGTTAGTATAAAACTTCACTGGTTGGTCACTGGTACACCACATGTGTGCGTCCTTCTTTTAGAGAAGATCCAATGGAAGCTAGAGAAAAGATGAAGAAAAGGGGATCAAGGAAGGGCACTTTTATCAACATTCCACTCTTTACCTTTGATAGAAGTCACACAGATCGTTCAATGGAAGTCAACCCTCCAAAGGTTCAGTCGGAGAAGAAGATTGACATCTGGATGCCCCCATCAAAGCTCAAACCTATAAATCCAGCTAATCTACTTCTCACATTTGTATTGTTTTCCTGGAAAGACTTCATCATTTGGTTAAGATAGCAAAGATGATACAAAACACAAAGACAATATTCAAGTTTTACGTCCAGTCAATACATACTACTTTAATGATGCCCATGTATGCTTGGTGAAAGAAAAAGTGGACAAAGGATTCGTCTAGAGTTTACAATATCCTCCCAATCATTTTAATGATTCTTCCTTTGATCTCTCAAAGATAGATGAAAAGGACTTCAAGGACCATATTGTTCCATTACATGAAGTGCAGAAGCCTGCTAGAGAAAATACGATAAAGCCTATGTTGCTAAGATTGAAGCTACCAAGGTTGCAGAGGAAGCTACTAAGTTCCAAGCAGCATAGCAAGCAAGGTTAGAGCAACAAGCAGTGCACGACACTCTCAAAATAAATGAGGTTCTCACTGATCTCATTATCTCTGGCGTTGTGCAAGAAGATATACCTAAAATATCCCCTATTGTGTCCAATGCTGCCAAGATGATGAGGTTATTCCAACTGGTCCATCTGAACCTGAGTCCAAGTAGACTGAAACCTCAAACGAAGCTACTTCTATGCATTAAATTGGTGTCTGGTGTCATGTTAGTCTTCTTAAGTAATCATAATGCTACCCATCAATCAATAAATTTTTCTATCCCAAACTCCTTGACTATTGAAAATTTCCAAGCTATGCTTGTTATGGCTATGGTTAAGCAAAAGGAGGAGACTCAAACACTTGTGAATCAAGCTTTAAGAAAGTAGAAAGAAAAGACAAGATCAAAACTGCAAGCCTAAGTTGAACAACAAAGGTTAGAGAGTGAGCAATATAAGCAGTCCATCCAATTTTCTATTGCTACTCAATTCAACAATCTATCTCAGATGTTATTGCAAAATCTCCAATAGGCTCAATAGAATATGTTGGGTGTTGTCGTCCAATCACCACCAGTCGTCCATCAACAACATGTTCAAAGATGTATACCTCTTATTGTTGCTCCTACTGAAGTTACACCACCATCATCAACATCAACAGCATCAGTTCAACCAACTCCATCATCCAATCAAGAGTGACAATGATGACCAAATCATCATTCTTTCATTGAACCCTTAATTTCTTTTGTTGATGACAAAAGGGGAGAAAGATAGGAATTTTGATGTAACAAAAACACTCTTAATAATACATGTGTGGTTTTTTTGTGTTACACAATGTGTTATTATAATTTTGGTTGTTATACATATAATATTTGCTTTGGACATGCATAAAGGTTGTTGAACTCAGGGGAAGTTTTACAAACCTTCAGACACACACACATATATATATATATGCTCTGGTATTGTTTTACTCTAATACATATAATAGGAAGTTTAACGTGTCCATATCAACCATGAGTGGCATGCTCCGCAAAGAAAAAAGATTACCATGTTAAAAGAGATATAGAAATCCTCCATTTTTTTCCAACAAGCATGTACTAATTAACTCCTCGAGTAACACATCATTTTCAAGTCACAATTATCAATGCACATGTCAAACTATCATTTTATGCCATGATGAATCTTTACTCGTAGAGGATTTCACCTTTTTTGAGCGATTAACCCAATTACATCCCTTAACATAGTCGCACTCTATTATCTGACCATTTGGGGAGATTCGAGATAAGCTTGTATAGGAAATGTGGCATTATAAAAAATGGATGAGTATGGGTAGTGGCTTGTCTAGATAAAGCTTGCATATACCTCAACCTATCTAGGGATTCTTCCACCAATTCATTGTATAGGCCCATTTGGCATTAGCGACCATGACAACCTCCAACACTAGATTAAATGCCTTCTTAGCACCCCTAACTTATGTGTCTACTCACATGTAATGCTATTCATCAATGCATGCACGTTTTCATCATTCAAATTAATATCATACATTATCACAAAAGCATTCACCAATCTCAACATCATAAGAGGTTATAAATAATATCATAGACTCATTATTCATATGTTCATCACACACATGAATCACGTATAATTCAATAATCATAGCAAGACATTCCAACACCTTCAATTCTTGCAAACAACTCACCAAAAATTCATATGAATGTGAGTTTCATGATCTTAACATAAAGTCAACTCTAATAATAAAATAACATCATCTCAAACGCATCTAATATCATCATAAATTCATTAAGATCTTAAACTAATTACTTTACACAAGGAAGGCAAACAATAATCACATACACATCAAAACTGGTCACTGAACTCAAAAATGTCCATTGGACTCAAACACACGAAACTAGTCACAAACTCAAAATGGTCACTGGACACAAAATTAGTTACTGTACACGAAACTAGTCACTAGACTCAAAACTAGTTACTAGGCTCAAAACTGGTCGTTGGACGCGAAACTGATCAACAGACACAAAATTGGTCAATGGATGTGAATTTTGCAAAATTTCAAAATTCTATAGAATTGTCTCTCATGGCTTCCAAATCATCCCAAAGCAAACTCAAACTCTTTTCTATCAATTCAAATACACAACACAACACAAAAATCATTACAAATAGGAATTTTCATCATTACTCATCAAACAATCAACAACCTAAATTTCAAAACTCAAAACCTCAAATGCTCAAACTTTCATTTTAAATAACATGATTCATTCTCAAGCAACATTGAAACCAATCTAAGGTAACCTAAACATAAAAAAGGGTAAAGCTTTCCTTACCTATCAAGTTGATCCACTTGAACATTTATTCATGGTAGCAAGCCAAATTAAGAAATTTTTACAAATACAATAGGATCCTAATGTATAAGGCCACTCCTTTGACATGCCAATATATATTGAGTGGAGGGATCTCTTGGAAGTATATATGGGTACATAGATGCTTAATCATTATTGTACAATTATGATTGATGTAAGTACACATTTAATTTCTAAATCTCTTAATTAATTATATATCAATTTATTATAAGTAACATTTCATTACAATTCTTAGGTATCTACATCGCTTATGCACTAATATGGAGAATGCACATATTTATGGAGTCAGGGACCCACAATCCATTCAACATACTAGGAATAAGATAATGGATATTTAGATATATTTGCAAAATAGGTTACAACTCAGCACAAAACAATGTTACTTAGCACCATACTTGCATTCGTAAGTTCTAGTTTACAAGTTATTTCAAATTATGTGTATTATTAACAATTCTAGTTCAAATTTATTTATAGTTGTTCTTCAATGTAGGAACCACAGGCAATTGTTGATATTCTGTCCTAACAAAATCAACCAAGAAATGAGACCCATAATTGAATCGTAAGTTTTTGTTTCTAAAACATTTTGCATTGTCATGTATTTATTACTTTAAAACCTATAATGAAATTGACATGATTATTTATTTATGTTAGTGCTATGAATGAATATCAGATGTTCGTGGGTTTATAGTCAGCAAGTAGAAGGAAGCCTACATGAATTTTATTTCGTGTAAGTAGTTTTAAAACCAATTATCAATTAAAAATTAAAAAACTTCAATCGTTACTAATTATATTTAAATTTAATGTTCATTTGTAGCATGAAACTTAAGCGGAGGTTATGAGTGTGGATATAATGCCATGCACCATATGCTCAAGATTGTCACCAAAAATATTGTTGATTCATGAAAAAACGTAAGGGAATTTTCAACAAGTTGAGTTATTTATGTTTGGTTTTTTGTGCTTGACCTAATATTTTTAATGTTTTTTTTTTTAAATTGTAGGTCTTCAATAACCTGAGTCCAATGCCTCAGGAGAATATTACTAACATTCAACATCATTGGACAAATCTTTTTCATGAAGTTGCCAATGTGTAAACTTATTTGTTTATGATGTTTCTTTAGAACCCAATGTGTACATATATATGTTTTTATGTTGAGATATAATGTTGTGATACATTTATTTCTGTTGTGTATATATTAAGGTTCAATGAATAGTAAAACTTGTTTAAAATGTTTGAGTAGAATGTGCTTACAATTAGTATATATGTAGTACATTTGTTTTTATATTTCAAGGAAACATATTAAGTTATTGTGAATCTACTTGCTATTATTGTCTTTTATGTGGTTTTGATATCTATTTACAAGGAAAAGAATAAATAAAATGTATTATATAAAAAAATTAAACATTTTTTTTATCAGTTTTCGCAAAGAACCATTCTAAAAAGTGTCTTAATGTAATATGCATGACTTTCTACAATGTCTATACAACCATTCTTAAAAGTCACTTTTGCAGTAGTGTGCTGAGGTCTATTGATCCCTCTCTTTCTTCATTTTCGACTTCCCTTCAAAAATTCTCATTCCACCAGTCCCTCTCCTTGTCACTTTTGCAATTCTCATTTTCAAAGTTAGACATGAGTGAAGATTAAGAAGACAGATGGCTAATTGATACATATATATTTTGTATGCAAAACAAATTGTGTAATTTTTCAATAAGTATGAGATCATCTCCACAGAAACTTGCATAATATTACCAGTATTACGTTTATTATGCACATTTCACAGTAACATTTAATTCAAATAAGTAAAACTAATAAATTAAATGAGCAAAAACATAGTAGAATTTCAACAAACACTTGGTGAAAATAAAAAAGCGTTAAGCAGAATAACGAAATGGTTGGGGTTTGATTAACTGAACTAACACCTTCTGCATTAAAGAAATGTATTTATTCAATAGAAACTAACATGCTACCATCATCGAACAAAGTTTATCTAATCTTGATTCCACAGAGGAAGAGACTAGTTCTTTGACTCCATTATTAATTTCTTAAGTTGTATATTGTCAAATCACTTGGTTAAGAGTAGTTGAGCCAAGGAAGACAGCTATGTTCCTTGACTCCATTATTAATTCGAATAGAATCATTAAAGTCATTAAAATTCTTCCCTTTAATCACTGGTTAAACTGAATTAACTCTGTATCCATTAATTTACATGTTGAACATTATTTTTTATGGTTTTAACGTATATAAAGAAAAAGCTAAACTATTAATTTAGTTAAAACATATCTTTTAAAATAAGTGAAAAGCCAGAACCATTAGAATAATCTAGTAGAAAAATAAGCTCCACAAAGCCAATGAATCCAAATCCATAAAATAAAGGGGGCATGCGAATTTGGGTTCCTAGATACCATCAATAGACTTACAATAGTCTCCTCTGACAGTCAATTTTGAGACTAATCACAGTTCAACAAAGACTGCCCGTCTCCATAACTGTTCATCATTTGATTTTTATTTATTTTTAATTATTTTAATATATGGTTGTCCCACTGCATCTGCATAATCAAGAATGCCATCATCTTAATATAGTAAACTTTATTACTTCAACAACATATTGGCTCATAGCACCATAATGTTATGTATTTTGTTCTTCTTATTTTCCTACTTCTCAGGAACTTGCACTTCACTACACAATTTAGCAGTGAATCAATTCATCCGAGATAGTGAGAATCAGACTTTGGTTTCAGCGGGTGGAATTATTGAAGTGGGTTTCTTTAGCCCAGGAAAAACAACAAGGCGATACTTGGGTATATGGTTCAGAAATGTTACCCCTTTAACAGTGGTGTGGGTGGCTAACCGAAACGCACCACTTGAGAATAACTTAGGAGTTCTGAAACTCGACGAAAAGGGGATTCTTGTCCTTCTGAATCACAAAAACAGCACGATTTGGTCATCCAACATATCAAGCAAAGCCGGGAATAACCCAATTGCTCATCCATTGGATTCGGGAAATTTTGTGGTGAAAAATGGACAGCAACCTGACAAGGAAGCCATCTTGTGGCAGAGTTTTGATTATCCGGGTGATACACATATGCCAGGAATGAAGTTTGGCTGGAACTTAGAGACTGATCTAGAAAGATCTTTATCATCTTGGAAAAGTGTTGACGATCCTGCGGAGGGAGAATATGTTGCCAAAATGGATCTTCGAGGATATCCTCAAGTATTTGTATTCAAGGGATCTGAGATAAAGATCAGAGTAGGGCCATGGAATGGTCTTTCTTTGGTTGGATATCCGGTTGAAATTCCTTACTGTACACAAAAATTTGTATTTAATGAAAAAGAGGTGTATTATGAGTTTAACATTCTAGATAGTGTATACTTCAGCTTATTTAAAATCTCCCTTTCAGGCACGGGACATAGAAGTTATTTTTGGAGAACTCAAACGAAAACCAGGCAAGTCATCACAATTGAGGAGACAGATCAATGTGAAAATTTTGCCTTTTGTGGTGAGAATTCTATATGCAATGATGATGGTAACCGTCCAACTTGTGAATGCCTGAGAGGTTATGTTTCCGAGTCTTCGGATCAGTGGAATATACCAACTTTGGTCAGCGGTTGTGTTCCAAGGAATAAATCAGATTGCGAAAACAGTTATACAGATGGATTCTTGAAGTATGCACGCATGAAATTGCCAGACACGTCTTCATCATGGTTTAGTAAGACCATGAACCTTGATGAATGCCAGAAGTCATGTCTTAAAAACTGTTCTTGTACAGCATATGCAAATTTAGATATCCTTAATGGAGGAAGTGGCTGTCTACTTTGGTTTGATACCCTAGTTGACTTGAGGTATTTCTCTCAAAAAGGACAAGACTTGTATATCAGGGTCCCTGCTTCAGAATTGGGTACTCCATCAATTTTATAATTTGATTTTGATAATTGCCATTAGTTTCCTTGTTCTCTTTTCCCACTAGATTCTTGTTATATATTGCATTATTCTAAGTTAAATGAGTGGAGTAGGGTAAGCCGGTAAGGCCATGAGAACATTGAAAGGTGAGTTAAACAAAACTTCTATTATTGTGGCTTGAACTGTGATACTCAAGTTATAATTGAAACGAATACATGTGGGTTGCAAGATTTTGCCAATAACTGCAAAGTTATTAGTAATGCATGATATTTATTATTTAGCATTTATTTTTCAAATTACATACAATGTCTATTTCCCCAACTAAGTCTCTAGAAATTAGACTCACTTTCTAAACTTCAACCGATGGAAACGATTATTTTAAAGTTGGCAACTGATGTTGCTTTGTTCCTTTTAGATCATGGAAGTCCTGGAAACATCAAGAAAAAGATTCTAGGAGTCGTTGTTGGTGTGACTACTTTTGGATTAATCATCACATGTGTGTGCATACTGATAAGTAAAAATCCCGGTAAGTATATATATAATTTTGCATCTATGATAGGCAATTAGACACAAAAAGAAACACGTGCATATTACGTGTCAATGTTTATGAACTGTTATTTTACAACCAATCAGGTTCTGCACCAAAGTTTTATAACTGTTACAAACATGTATTGCGAAAGATTTGAAAATTCTGCTACATACTATCAAGCTTGATTATGAAATTTCTTCATATATATATATATATATATATATATATATAGGCTTCCAAAAATACAGAAGTAAACAAAATAAGGAAACTAATCATATTGATCAAAGTTTCTGATGTTGTATATCTTGCACATTTTAGTGGCACGAAGACTATGTTGTCATATCCCACGATTTCAATGGAGGCAAGAATATCTTATCTTGAGGAAGGATGACATGGATCTTTCAACATTTGAGTTGTCAACCATTGCTAAAGCCACTAACAATTTTTCTAGCAGAAATAAACTAGGGGAAGGTGGATTTGGGCCAGTCTACAAGGTCAAATACCCATATCTAATATAGTACTTTATTTTCTCTAAAACATTTCATAATTTTTCCAAATGATGGTTTTCAGGGAACACTAATAGATGGGCAAGAGGTAGCCATAAAACGACACTCACAGATGTCTGATCAAGGACTGGGGGAGTTTAAAAATGAAGTTCTTCTAATTGCAAAACTTCAGCACCGTAATCTTGTGAAACTTCTAGGTTGCTGCGTTCAAGGAGGGGAAAAATTGTTGATCTATGAATACATGCCCAACAAGAGCTTAGACTACTTCATCTTTGGTTAGTGCCTTTGAAAATGAAACTTTACAGCAAGAAATTTATGGCTCTCCGTATGTGATTGCCTTTAAATTCTGTTGAGAAAGCTATTGTTGTATTAATCATGTAAGTGAACTTAACTAGATGAAGCTAGAAGTAAGCTCTTAGCCTGGAATCAACGTTTTCACATTATTGGTGGCATCGCTCGGGGGCTTCTCTATCTTCACCAAGACTCTAGACTGAGAATTATTCACAGAGATTTGAAAACCAGCAATATCCTACTCGATGCGGATATGAATCCTAAAATCTCAGACTTTGGCTTGGCTCGGACTTTTGGCTGTGATCAAATTCAAGCCAAAACCAGAAAAGTGGTTGGAACATAGTAAGTTGCTTTCTTCTTTTTGTACTTATTGTATAGTTCAAATATGCAATTTTTTTTGTGACTGCTTCAGAAATTGTACTTGTAGTGGTTACATGCCTCCAGAGTACGCTGTGCATGGTCATTACTCTGTGAAATCAGATGTGTTTGGTTTTGGCGTGATTGTACTAGAGATAGTTAGTGGAAGCAAGAACAGGGGATTTTCTGACCCGGAACACTCTCTTAATCTACTTGGACATGTAAGCACAATGACTATCCACTTTACTACCTAGTTGAATCTATTTCAGATTAGAATATAATTGAAGTATGTAAATATTTGAATTTCCTTGGCTTTAGGCATGGAGACTATGGACTGAAGACAGGCCATTGGAACTGATAGATATAAACTTAGATGAAAGATGCATTCCTTTTGAAGTCTTAAGATGCATACATGTGGGTTTGTTGTGTGTACAACAAAAACCAGGAGATAGGCCGGATATGTCTTCTGTCATTCCTATGCTGAATGGTGAGAAATTATTGCCTCAGCCAAAGGCTCCTGGATTTTATACAGGAATGTGTACTCCTAAATCAGTATCTTCATCTACAACTTGCAAACTTTTATCAAAAAATGAGATATCCCTTACAATTTTCGAGGCAAGATAGAATACAAAAGACTATTAGTGATGTATTTTGTTGATGAGTAAAGGAAATGATATGGCTTCCCGTGAGTAAAGTTGATATGAAATTAAAGCATAAATATCAACAATGTCCATCGCAATTGGTAGATAACTTGGACTCTTAAGCTAGCTGTCATTGGATAGATTCCGGATGTATATCAAAGATTTTCTAAGGAGAGACAATAATGACTTCATTGACATTTACATCTTGAAAGAATTGGTCTCTAACTAACTTTTGGGGAATATCCTTGATGCAGATAAAAATAAATGATTATAAAGAACCTATGGATAGCATGATCTCATTTGTCTTCTGACCTATTGCTTGATTCTGTAAATTTAAAACCATAGGTCAGTGGCTTATTCGTGTACCACTCATCATTTTAATGACATTTTTTGCTGTTGAAGTTTCGAATTCGGTGGCATCCATATTGAATGAATAATTTATTATACAGTTCAACTCTTTTACTGGGTTATACTTAATATAAGACATAAAAGCTTTCGTTCTACTTAGTTGTAGTGTTCAAATCTGTTCTAATAAAAACAGATTGGTCATTGTCTTTCTTGTTGTGTGTCATAAATTTGTCTCCATTGACATTCAAACAAACCTGCTTATTGGTGCATTTTCCCACTCATACAGCAGCTACAATACTTTACAAAGGCAGGAATATCCAATTGTAAGATTTTTATCATGCAAAAGTTTTAATCTTTTCAATTTCAAATGACGCTGATGCCATTATGATATTAAATGTAACAAATTCATTGTTATATTTCAGTTTGATATAACTGTTAATTCAATACAAATGTAAATAATCAATTACCTTACAAATCATATTGAATATATCATACTCTCAATATTTATATTGTTTTTTAAATTAAAAAAGGCTTAAATATGATTTTTATTCCTAATAAATACATAATTTTTATAGTTGCCTAATAAATTTTTACTTTCTATTAAGTCCCTAAATACAAAACAAAAATTTATTAGGAACTAAACTCAAAAATCAAATATTTATTAGAAATAAAAAAAAATTAAACCTTGAAAAAAATACTACTATTTTTATCAAATGATAAAGTATATTTTTTTTCCTAATCATGGTATTAGTATAAAATATTCATCGTCGAAAGATGAATCTTTCATTGTCAACATGATTTATGTTAGAATTTGAATCTTGGATCCTTAAGAGAAATAATCCACTACCACATATGGTAAATAATATTAGTTTCAAATAATATTAGTAACCATCCAACTTGTTAATGCCTGAGAGGTTATGTTCCCAAGTCTCCTGATCAATGGATTATAGCAATTTGGTTCGAAGGTTGTGTCCCAGGGAATAAATCAAATTGTGAAAACAGTTATACAGACGGCTTCTTGAAGTACACGAACTTGAAATTACCAAACACGTCTTCGTCATGGTTTAGAAAGACTATGAACCTTGACGAATATCACAAGTCATGTCTTGAAAATTGTTCTTGTGCAGCTTATGCGAGGTTAGATATTCGTGGTGAGTTTTAGATATCCAAATTGATGGACTCCTGAACTGATTCAAGTCCTGTTTGCCCCGATCTTCCTTGCAATGGAATCAATTCTTCAATGGAAAGGAAAACAAAGTATGAAGTGCTTTGTTTTGACAGCTTTTTAGGTTTTGTGATTTTAGGAATTGGAACAATGGAAGAAGATCAGAAATGGATTTGGATTGACACCATGGAATAGGAATTCCAATAAGTCTCGCAAGAATCACCACAATAGCTCAGAAGCTATTGATAAGAAACAAGAAGTTCTTCACTAAGAACAAGGGAGAATAACTCTCAACCTCTCATACACAAAGTGCATTCTAATTTCATTCAACCAAAAGTTCCCACAATCTGTTGAAATGTGGCTTATATAGGCCACGAATCTACAAGCTAATGAAATACAAATGTGTCCTAAATGAAATGCAAATGTAGCTTCCAAGAAAAGCTATCCAAAATATCTGTTTTAAACTGAAAATGCTGCCTCTGCAGAGAAAACGATAATAATCTATTATTTGAATCAAATAATCGATTACTAACTCTTGGTAATCGATTACATTGCTCATATCAGTCCTGGAAACTGAGCATGAACAAAATAATCGATTATCTCACCAAATAATCGATTATCACAAGAACTCAGAGGAACTCACATTTTCATATAATCGATTACACAACGGAATAATCGATTACCTTCGAGCTGAGTTCAAAAACTACACTACTAATGACCATGTAATCGATTACATAGGACTCGTAATCGATTATCACAGAACTATTTACAAATTTGACATTTATACAAGTGTGTTTAATCGATTACAGGCTACTTGTAGTCGATTACAACAGATAAATTCAGCATTTTGTAGCCTTCTTCATGGTTCTCCAAGAGATTTAGGCTGGATTGTATATGATCTTGGAGTGTTTGAACCCTATCCCTTGTCATTGGTCCTTTAATCACCCAAGGAAGTGCCTCCATGTGTAATTCCAAGTCTTCCTTCACTTGCCTTGGTTTTAGGATTGTATCACAAATTAAATAATAATACAATGTTTTTCTCCCTAACTTTGTTCATAGAAACTAGAATCACTTTCTAAGCTTTAATCAGTAAAGCTGTTGTTTATAGTTGTTGACTGATCATGCTCTTTCTTTTAGATCAAGATGGCAATGGAAATGAGAAGATTGTAGGAATCACTGTTGGTGTGACTACTTTTGGATTAACAAACACATGTATATGCATATTGACAATTAAGAATTGAAGTATATACATGTTATTGTAAGAAAAAACTACATAATTTAATCATGCTTATACACAATCAACATAAGCAATTAGATTAAGTGCGGAAAAATTAAGATCATAAATACCTCCCGTCATTGCTATTCTTGTTTGCTCCAAAAATGATTTGCAATTATCCGTGATCCAAGTAATTTATAAACACTTTATGAGTCTTCAAACTAATCTGACTTTTGCCTTAAGGATCTTCTATGCTTTCACTATCACTCACTCATGGTGTATTGAGATTTAGATAGCAAGCACAGTGACCTTGGCCATGGTGCACATCTCCTTTTATAATCTCTTCTCATCAAAGAGATTGTTTTTGATATATATAAAACATGGGCTTAGTTGCTAAAAATATAAGGAATAAGATTAGCTAATAAGATTAGCAACAACTTAATCTTAAGAAGATAAGGTGAGTGGACCACCTTATGTGGTTTTGACTTAGTCAATCAATAGAAAATAAACCAACATTCTCCCACTTGCTCTGCATATCTCATCATACAATTAAGTGAAAAATAAAATACATGAATCATGGTGATAATTCCTCTAATATATACGCGAGTAGTATCTTCCATGTATTACATTGCATTATATTTCTCAAGCCCATACAACTTAATGAACAAACCCAATGTTTATTCTAGGTCCAAACTTAATTGATGTTTCTCAGAATAAATAAATGTAGACGTGCATAAACTGAATGAAAAACATCACAATAGAGTTTCTTAATATCATTCTTACAATGAAAATCACATATGGGAACCAAGTCCCAAGATTGGCCATTCCAAGACCCGGCTCTAACCATAATCTCAAATCCCTTGAGCACAACATATCTAACCAATTTTCGAGGTATATTCTTCTTCAGCAGGACTTAATCTTCGTGGTTGGATATCCGCTTCAAACTCCAAATACATCACAAAATTTTTGGTTCAATGGAAAAGAGGGGTATTCTAAGATCCAACTTCTTGATAGATCAGTCTTTAGAATATACACACTGACTCCTTCAGGAACTAAAAGGAATTTGTTTTGGACAACTCAAACGCGAATACGTCAATCATTTCATCAGGGGAGGTGGATCAATACGGCAAATATGCTATGTGTGTTGTAAATTCTATTCGCAATTTCGATGGTAACTATGCAACTTGTGATTGCCTGAGAGGTTATGTTCGCAAGTCTCCTGATCGGAATGTAGCATCTTGGTCCGATGGTTGTGTTCCAAGGAATAAAGCAAATTGTGAAAACAATTATACAGACGGCTTCTTCAAGTACACACACTTGAAAATACCGGATACGTCTTCATCATGGTTTAGTAAGACCTTGAACCTTGATGAATGTCGCAAGTCATGTCTTGAAAATTGTTTTTTGTACAGCTTATGCAAATTTAGATATTCGTGATGGAGGAAGTCTACTTTGGTTTAATACTTTAGTTGACATGATGCAATTTTCTCAATGGGGTCAAGACTTGTATATCAGAGTCCCTACTTCAGAACTAGGTATTCCATCAAATGTTTGCTTATTTTGATCTTGATTTTTATTTTTCTTATTTCTTATCCTTTTAGAAACTAAGTCCATGTTTTATGCATATCAAAAAATAATCTCTTTGATGGGAAGAGGTTAAAAAAGGAGATGTGCACCATGGCCAAGGTCCTTGTGCTTGCTATCTAAAAATCGCAATACAGCATCAGTGAGTGATAGTGAAAGCATAAAAGATCCTTAAGGAAAAAGTCAAATTAGTTTGAAGACTCATAAACTGTTTAGATATTACTTGGATCACGGATAACTGCAAATCATCTTCAGAGCAAACAAGAATAGCAATGGCGGGAGGTATTTATGATCTTAATTTTTCACACTTAATCTAATTGCTTATGTTGTTTGTGTATAAGTATGATTAGATTATTTAGTTTTTCTTATATTTGGTATTATAGTCCGTTATTGTCTCTTCGGGTCAGTGGGTTGCAACTAGGTCAAAGTGATCCGACTCAAGGTTGAAGATAATGAACAATAATAAATAAATAAAAAACAAATATTTTACTGGCTTGGTTTCGAACCGACATCCTCTAGCACTTTTAAAAAAATTTGCATGAACGGATGGGCTAATGCAACTTATCTAATATTTAATCGCTTTTTCTGCATGATATACATTTTCATGCGTTCCTGTTTGATTTTTGAATTTGTAGAGTTTTGATTTGTTTTATGCATGAATATTATGGAAATTTTTATTCTATGCATATATATCAAGTCAAATGCATAATATTATGTTTCATATGATTAAGTTTTATGTCTAAGTGATCTTTATAATTTTAATTAATTATGGATTAGTCACAATATCTATAATTTGATTAAAATGATATATTAAGTTGTTTAAAGATCATATAAGGAATTAGGCATAATATTGTAATTAGTTGTTACACTTTTCAAGTTACTATTTTGCAATATATGTTCACCTAATTTGTTGTTATTTTGTCATTACATGCACATGTAATATTAAGTTGATTAATCTGAATGATTGATTATTTAATTTTATTATTTATGGTTAATTACAATAAAATTAATTTTGGAAATTA
>PYAF01005883.1:94747-106813 GCA_007407185.1 Glycine tomentella
TATTTATGGTTAATTACAATAAAATTAATTTTGGAAATTAGATAATATTTAGTGATCTTTATAATGTAATTGATTAAAGTCTAGCCAGAACAACTTTAATTATTTAAATTATATATTAAGAGCCTTTAGATCACATAAGGTAAATAATATTAATTGTAATTAATCATAATATCATATAGTAGATATTATCCCACATGAATTTCTATTATATTTTTTGTATGATTAATTAGGATAAAATATTAAATTATATTTTTTGATTTGCCAACAGGGATCAAGAAATATAACTTGATATTTTTATCATAATGTTTATGTGAATTTAATTGAATTAAAATTTTAGACCACAGACAAATTTTATGTCGCTAAATTCATAATTTTATAAACATGACTTATATTGATAAAGCATGATACATTATTTTTGTCTCAAATTTGAATGATAAGCATATATGTTGAATTATTTTGCAACTATACAAACTATTGATACAATTGATGTCCCAGAATTGAGTGGAGATTATTTTTCTATATGGAAAGAAATGATTCTGTTGATGTTAATGTATATGGACATTGATTATGCTATCAGAAAAGTTGAGTCACCAGCAATTTTAGAGAACGGTGAACCAAAGGAGATGGATCTGTATGAGTATTGGAAAGATCCAACCGACTCTATGTGATGTTCATTAAAGACTAAAATATAGGCTGGTATTAAGGGCTCAGTTGAACAATATGATATTATGAGAGTGCTCCTGAAGTACATTGATGACCAATTTGAAACTTCAAGGAAGGAATTGGCCAATACCTTAATAATGAAATTTTCTTCCATGAAGCTCAACTAAAAACTCTAGAGGTGGACATGTCTGACTCCTTTCTAGTGCATTTTATTTTGAATACTCTCTCAGCACCATATGGTCCCTTAAAATACTCGCAACACACACAAAGACAAATGGTCTATTAATGAACTCATGACCATGTGTGTTCAGGAAGAAGGGAGGTTGCAATTGGAACAATGAGATAGTTCTCTTATGACGATTGAAAGGAAGGACACATGAAGAAAGACTGTCCTAAGTTCAAGCTAGGGTTTGGAAAAGAAAGGTATACCTACCTCTTTAGTTTGTTATGAATCTAATATGATTAATCATAACACATGGTGGATTGATTTGCAATATGGTCTTTTCTATATTAACTTGCAAAATGATACCACTTATGATGTTGTGCATGTTAATGTTGGCACAAAACGATGTGTTATGAATGAGGATTCCTCTATGTTATGGCACCTAAGATTATGACACATCTCTATCGAGAGAATTAAGAGATTGGTAAATGAAGGGGTACTTAGTGCTTTAGATTTTGTTGATTTTGATACTTGTATAGATTGTATTAAGGGTAAGTAAACTAACAAGTCTAAGATGGATCTTCACGGCATGGATGATATTTGTATAGATATTTGTTGTACAGACATGGATGAAAGTAGTCTGAAATACGTTATCAAATTTATAGACGATTCTTCACGACATATGTATCTCTACTTCTTTCTAAAAATGAAGCTTTAGATGCCTTTAAAGTTTTTAAGGCCGAAGTGGAGAAACAATCACGAAAGCAAATTAAGATCATGAAATCCGATAGAGGTGATGAATACTATGGTAGATACATGGAGAATGGACAAGCACCTGGTCTATTTGCGAAGTTTCTTTAAGAGCATGGGATTGTTGCCCAGTACACTATGACTGGTTCTCCGGATCAGAATTGTGTGGCAAAAAGGAAGAAACCGAACCTTAATGGACATGGTGTGAAGTATGCTTAGTAATTCCAAGCTTCCTAAGTCATTGTGGAATGAAGCACTGGAGACGGTAGTGTACATATTGAATCAAGTTCCAATTTAAGGTTGTCCCAAAGACACCACTTGAGTAATTTAAGAGTGGGAAACCAAGTTTGTAACATGTATGCGTTTGGGGATGCCCGCCTGAAGTGAGAATATATAACCCACAAGAAAAGAAGCTTGGCCCAAGGACCATTAGTGGATACTTCATTGGATATGCTGAAAGGTCTAAGGGATACAATTTTTATGTCCATTTCATAGTACAAGGATTGTGGAATCAAGAAATATTTAATTTCTTGAGAATGACTTGATTAGTGGGAGCGATCAATCCAAAGATTTTGTTTCTGAGAAAGATCATTTAGTTACTCAACCATTTCAAATCTTAGATTGGTTGTTATTAACATTACTCTTCTAGCTCAATCGGGTGTTGTGCAACCTATCATTCTAGATCCATAACCTGTTGATAATCTAGTAGATCAAGTTGTTCATGAGGAGGAAGAAGAAATTGTTGATCAACCAATTGAACAACAACTTCCTCAAGAAGATAATGAAACAACATTAAAGAGATTTACCAGAATAAAGAAATTAGCGATATCGAGTGATTTTGTTGTGTATCTACAAGAATCTAACTATACTATAGGAGCTGAAAATGATCCTGAAACGTTTTCACAAGCCATGAGTTCTAAAGAATCAAACTTGTGGTATGATGCTATGAAATATGAGATGAATGTTATGGCATCAAATGGAGTTTGAGATCATGCTCAGTTGCTTGATGGTGCAAAAGCCATTGGATGTAAATGAGTCTTCAAAATTAAGAAAAACTCAATAGGCAACATTTAGAGATATAAAACAAGACTCATAGCCAAAGGATTTAATCAAAAGGAAGGAATCGACTATAAGGAGACATTATCTTATGTATCTAAGTAAGATTCTATTAGCACCATTCTGGCACTAGTTGCACATTTTGACTTAGAGTTGCAACAAATGAATGTGAAAACGAGTTTTCTCAATGGAGACCTAGAGGAAAAGGTTTATATGAAACAACCTGAAGGATTCTCCTCTAGTGAGGGTGAGCAATTGGTGTGCAAGCTTAAGAAAGCTATATATGAAACAAGTTTCCCATCAGTGGTACTTAAAATTTCATGATGTTATTTCTTCATTTGGTTTCGTAGAAAATGTTATGGATTAATGTATATACCAGAAGGTCAGTGGGAGCAAAATTTGTTTCCTTATTCTATATGTGGATGATATTTTACTTACAACCAATGATACGGGGTTTGCTATATGAAGTGAAACAATTTCTCTCTGAGAACTTTGATATGAAGGATATGGGTAATGCCTCTTACATTATCGGTATCAAGATACATAGAGATAGAGTAAAATCTGTTCTTTGTTTGTCTCAAGAGACCTATATTAACAAAGTTTTGGAAAGATTTAGAATGAGTGATTTTTCAATAAGTGTAGCTCCTATTGTGAAGGGTGACAGGTTTGATTTAAACCAATGCTTGAAAAATGATCTTGAGCGGGAACAAATGAAGAACATTCCTTATGCTTCAGCTGTTGGAAGCCTTATGTATGCTCAAGTCTACACAAGACCTGATATTGCTTTTACGGTTGAAGTGTTAAGGAGATATCAAAGTAACCCAAGTTTTGACCACTAGAAAGTTTCAAAGAAAGTGATAAAATACCTTTAGGAAACTAAGGACTATATGTTTATGTACAAACAGACTAACAACTTGGAAGTGATTGATTACTTAGATTCATACTACACTGACTGCGTTGATTCGAGAAAACTAACTCTAGGATATATTTTTATTCTAGTTAGTGGAGCTATGTCTTGGAGAAGTATCAGACAGACCTTAATTGACTGCTACTTCCACTATAGAGGTTGAGTTCGTTTCTTGTTTTGAGGCTACCATACATCGTGTATGGATAAGGAGTTTCATTTAGGCTTAGAGTTATGGATTCCATTTCTAGGCCATTGAATATATACTGTGATAATTCATATGTTGTTTTTATGGCTAAGAATAACAAAAGTTGTAGTCGAAGCAAGGACATCGACATTAAGTATCTAGCCACGAGAGAATGAGCTATAGATAATACAGTGGTTATTGAGCATATTAGCACTATATTAATGATTGTCAATCCTTTAACTAAGGGCATGCCACCATTTAAATTTAAGGATCAAGAAAAAAGAACGGGACTTGGTTCCCATATGTGATTTTTGAAAACAATAGGAATATCCACAATAACCAAGAGGGGGGTGAATTGGTTTAAACTTGGTCTTTTAAAATTTATTTCAAATCAAAGTTCAAGATCTTTATCACTTTTAAAACCAAGAAATATTTTACTCAATCAAATTACTCAGCTCAAGAAATCAATATCTCAAAACAGAACTTGTTGG
This sequence comes from Glycine tomentella, assembly GCA_007407185.1. NCBI lineage: Eukaryota > Viridiplantae > Streptophyta > Magnoliopsida > Fabales > Fabaceae > Glycine > Glycine tomentella. The sequence continues at coordinate 98,962 of PYAF01005883.1, forward strand.
ACAATGAATATGAAACAAAGAACAAATGAACAAGATGAGTTATAAAGATAAAGAAAATCAACACTAGATTAGAGTTCCACTATTATAAATTTCTATTCTTACAAGCTTTACGAAAACCTCACTTTATCAACACTAGATAAAGAATAGAAATCTAAAACCCTATTAGACTTCTAAAGAGCAAGAACCAGAGAACACTACTTTGTTCTTTTATAGAGAACCCTTCTCTAGACCAAAGCTACAAGAACCCACTTACAATAGCAACAAAAAATAGAAATTCAAAAACAAAATTACATCCAAAGATTAAGGAGAGAAACAACCTGATGATCCAATAAAAGTTAATGCATATGAATTGCCAATCAAGGTTGAATAGCAAACAGAAATTCAGAACATGCTTTCCCTTAAACTTTTGAAGTTTCTTGCCCAAGAATCATTCAATGGCTCATGATTATTAAGAATGAGGCAAGAAGTTAGACAACCCATAAAATCACTTTCAAAGACTTAGAAGACTTGTGTATGCTTAGAAAATACGAAGTGTTTAAGTTAGAAAACAAGCCAAGCCTTCCAACTATCTATAACAGAATTTTGTAACAACCTGTAATCGATTACACACGCCAAATAATCAATTAAAATGCATATGTAATCAATTAAATTATCACTTAATCGATTAAAGTGTTCAAAAAAATTTCTGGGTTTCACAATGAGAAAAATAATCGATTAAACCGAGCTGTAATCGATTAAGTCAGAAAGGTTTAGTTTCAGAAAATAGCCTTTGTAATCGATTACAAATATTAGTAATCAATTAAGTCAGAAAAGTAGGCTTTTTCAAATGCCCTATGTAATCGATTACTAACGATGGTAATCGATTATTGCAGTAAGGCACAAAATATATTTTCCACCATATAATCGATCGCACTAAGTAATTAATCGATTAAAACATTCACAAAAGCTTTTTAGTTTCAATGACAAGCCAAATAATCGATTAATCCGATAGGTAATCGAATAAAATGTTTATGGAGGCTTTTCCAGTTTGAAACATGTAACGCCCCAATCAATCATCAGGGTCATTACCAGACATTAATCATCAATCACACAAATAACCATCAGAGTTTAAGCAGTTTGGAAGCATAAACTAAGAGTGACATCATCAAAGGTCACTATCATAAACACTGTACATCATGATATGGTGAATATACATAACTATCTCTCTTTAAGTACAAAACTGTACAAATAAAATCTCCCCTCAGGGTACAAAACAAAACCAAAGGCAAATACAAAACATTAGAGCCACAAGCTCAAGTCATCTATGCCTAAGGTTTCAAAATACAGCTATCCCTGCATAGGCTTCTTGCCTTGGGATCTATCAGCTCCTCCTGAGGATTCACTTGCAAAACATAAGCCCTACACAAGGGGTGACATATAAAAATCTCAGTAAACTCAGGGCCCTTGAAGGTATTTCCTTCCCTTGGTTCACTTTAACACATATACATGAAAATAGTATATCACAACAATCATTATCAACATCAGTGAATCACTTAGTCAATCATTATGCACTATCAATGCACATCTACCTGACCACAATCAGGCCATACTCATGGCATACAACCATTCATCATATCCAACACTATCCTGCAGAGGCTACATCTATGTATATAGGAACATCTCCGCCCAGGAGGCTACATCTATATACTAGGAACATCTCATGGCAGGATCTCAATACATCTATCAGAGGCTACATCCGTATATATAGGAACATCTCCGCTTGGAGGCTACATTTATATAATGGGAACATCTCTTTATAATGAGGCTACATCTGCAGATATAGGAACATCTCCAACCAGGAGGCTACATCTATATCCCTGGAACATCTCATAACCTATCTCAATACAATTGCCTGAGGAGGCTACATCTATAGATATAGGAACATCTCCATTCGGGAGGCTATGTCTATATCACAGGAAACATCTCACATCAGGTCTTACTCAATCTCATGTCATCTATCCTACTACAATAGAATTCAACAATCAACCATGCAAATCATAAGCTATACAATTCATGGTTATAAATATCAACCACCCATCTCAGGGTGTAGCTCACAGATCAAGCATTCCATAACAATTCACATCAATTGCCCTTTCACAGGGTACAACACACCATTTAGCAGTCAATCACACAACATACAATTTCCATATACATGCATATCATCACAACACAACCATCACCCTATTAGGATCATGGTGGAATACAGTAAAGGACACACATGCAAGAACCAAGAGCTTACTTGCTGTAGGCAAAATACCGGCTCTCCCAGCCTCGTGGTCACCACCACTAGAACTATCAAGCTCACATCCTACAGAAACCAAATACACAAAGTATCAGTAACGGTCCTAAGTCGTTAGATCAAAAGGAAACTACAATTCCTTCCACATAACCCATAACAATCACTTCACAAGTGATTCTCAGACCCTCAGAAGGATCCTACTCAGCCTACACAAGGCTCTAGAGCCTCTTCTAAGACTCTGATCAAAGCATATCCCTGCTTATCCAGATCAATTCCAAACCTCTCAATATCACCACTTCCAGCTCACAAACAACATTCATACTATCTCATGAGCAACTTTGTCAACTACTCTAAGGTTCATACTAGCCAAATAATTAGCCTTTTATCTCTGCTCATACATACTCAGAGCCAAAATCAAACTTCATCAATAATGATGGTTCAAGGCTCTAACTTCATCAAAGCAACCCTCGGAACACAAAACTCTACAGAGTCCAAGCCTAATAACGGCTCTAACACCTCCAAAAACACCTCTCAAGGTACTCAAAATCCAACCAAAAACCCAAACATAGAACCAACGGCTAAGGCTCGAGTTTCTTACCTCTGTGTAGTCCAGACACACCAGGGAATCACTTTCCCTAAGGTAGATCGCTCATGCAAAGCCTCCTTCGCCTCTGATTCTTCGATTCCAAGGACTCCCTTAGAAATCTCGATCTCGCCGTTTAGATGAAAGATGGAGAAGATATAAAGCTGGGTCTCTAGCTTATCTCGAGGCTCTAAACACTTTCTCAGTTGGATCAGAGGTGTTTAGATGAAAGATGGAGAAGATACAAAGCTCAACGGTCCATCAATGGCTTCCCTCTCTCTCTTTTTCTCTTTTCCTTTCAATTTTCGTCCAAGACAAGTTATTTATAAAACTGACCCGAAAGTCCCGCGCGGATCGCGCCACAGATTCGAACCACCCACGCGAGTAGCGCCATACCCACGCGGATCGCGTGAAATGGCCGCAAGGATTGGCCTGATTCAAGCTTCCCGCGCTGATCGTGCCATCTCCCGTGCTGGTCGTGCCACAGGTTCGAACAACTCACGCGGTTAGCGCCATCTCCACGCTGATAGCGTGAGAAGGCCGAAAGCATTGCCCTGATTCAAGCCTCCCGCGCTGATCGCGCGAGACTCCACGCGGATCGCGCGAGATGGCCGAAACTGCCTAATGCTTTCCTTAAGCTTCCTTTAAGGGATTCTAATGCATGATTATGGTTCTTAACCTCAAGCTTAATCCTATGCTTAAAATTCAAGGTATTACATTACACCCCTCCTTTTTAAGAATTTTGTCCGCAAAATTAAGATCATACTTGGCACATAACTCGGGATACAGCTGTAACAGCTCCTGCTCCCTTCACCAAGTCACAACACAACCTTGATTCACTTGAACTGTCAATTGGTGCTATAACTGAATTTTGATCCTAATCGATGCTACTCCACTGTGTTGTTTGAATGTTAACATGAGAATTTGAATCATTGATTGTCCCCATTTCACCACTTTGTGCTTAATCGTACTTGTTTGGCCCAATGAAGGAAAAAATCTGGGAATTCAAAATGCTTAACACACACATATATATATATATATATATATATATATGTACTGGGATTCCTTTCTGATTTCAGGGTAAGCAAATAGCAAAGGGCAAGAAGAAAGGTACCACTACAGAAGGAGGAAGAAAGAGAGCTAGGGTAGCAGATTTTGATGAGGCCCGCTTCAGGACAACTGAGTGCCAGGAACGCTTTGATTCCTGGTACCTTCCAAAGAAGATTATTCAGGAGAAGAAAATTTTGTGGGAAACGCTACCAGAGGACAACCCAGTGAGGGCAGTCATACTCAGACGTCAGTGGCAACGCCTTGTCAGCTTCCCAGAGCCCAGTTCCAGCTCTATATTGAAGGAATTTCTAGCCAATGTTGATCCAGACACCGTCTACAGGACTAGGATGTCTTGGGTGTGGGGCGTCCAAGTTTCTTTTGATGACAAAGCTATAGAGCGCATCTTGGACACTCACTATGACCCTTTCGATAACTGTGACTTTCTCCAGCTCTTACTCCGGATGCAGCCAGACGCGTTGACAAAGATGTATAGGGACGATGTTCCCCAGCTGGCCACCACCATCCGCAAAGACATCACAGGTCATTATACGGCTTGGAAGCCCAAGCCCGGCCTCGACTACATACCAGAGAAGATGCGGAAGCACGATCTGGTGGGAGATGCCGCCTTTTGGCACCAGTTCGTGAATCACACAGTCATACCTTCTATTAATATGACTGATGTGAACGTCGAGCGGGCGTTCCTGCTTTATACCCTTCGCGGTGAGGGTAATCTTCTTATCTCTAACCTTCTTTCTAACCGCATTCTCCATATGATCCAGGATGCTAGTAGCAAATCCTGGCTGGCACACCCCTCCCTCATTCTACCCTTATGCCGACATGCGGGTGTACACATAGATGACGACGAACCCATGGACGTCCAGATCTCCTCGCTTATGAGCCACAAGACTTACCTGGACACCATGGCAGCCGCAGCTGATGAGCAGGTTCTCCGAGCTTCTAAGTTCAAACCTGAGGAGCTAGCCACCCGCAGTCCCAGAGACTTGCTAGCACCAGAGATTCCTCCGCTAGCCTAACCACCAGTTTCAGCACCTTCTTCCTCCACTCCTAGACATGAGCCACTCTATACGGACTCTCCCAGTTACTTGTCCTTCCAGGAGTTCGTCCAGACACAGATAGCTCAGCATACCAGCATGCTAGGAGCTATATGCAGACACCTAGGCATCCCACCAGCTGAGTACCAGACTCCATCACCAGCACCACCAGTTACCCCAGCAGACATCACACCTCCAGCCACAGAGACTCCTCATATTCCATCAGATACAACAACTACAGAGCCTTCTATTCCTGCACCACCAGAGACATCAGAGGCTGTTGAGATTGTAGAGAGAGGAGAGGGAGAGGCGTGATCAGGACATAGTTTATTTTCTATTTATTTTGCTTGTTTCTGGTTTTTAGTTTTATTTTAGATTCTACACTAGACATCTTTCATACATTCTACACTTTACATTACTGCATATTTATATATATAGTCCAGTTTTACTTGATTTATCTTTCGTAAATAAAAACTGTTTAGATCAATGTTGAGTTGAATGCGATTTTCCAAATAATGCTCCAAATTTTTGCAAAGCACCGTAACCTTATTTGTGGTTGCTGGGGACAGCAACATATAAATCTGGGAATGGTCGTTACGCATTATTTCGCAAATCACAATCAAAGAACAAATGACGTCTAACAGAATTTTGTCAAAATTTTTTTAAAAAAATAAGCAGCACATCAAATTTTTCAGAATTAAAAGTGAATGGACACAGTAATGGATGGATTTCTTCGATAAGAGCTTGATGAAATGAGACATAGCATTGATTGCATGATGCATGAATGGAATTTGATTGTTGATATGTGAAATGCATGTTGAGGTTGAAATGATGCTTGAAATGCAGTCAACTGAGATTGACTTGAGTTCTAACACTTGTGAGGATTTGAGCCAAACAGCGGTAATGTTTTCTTTCCGAGAAACTCCAATTTCATTGTACTCTAGAACTTGAATTGTTTATCTGGATGTAGGTGTGACTTGATATGATTAAGGCAGATTTTTCTTTTGAAAGTAGGGCCAAATTGATTAACCTTCAATTATTTTTCCATTTGTACCTTATTTGAGCTTAAGCCTTTCAATTCAAAATACCCAAATCAGAGCCACATCCAATTGACCAACACCCAGAGGCTAGAAAAGGTTTGAATTAAGTCCATGACAACAGAAAAACCAGGGAATTTTCCATCATGATATGAAAGGAGCACAAGTGAATCCAATTGGTTGTGAAGAACAAAGATAAACAAGCATAAGCCAAGTTGGAAAACGATAAGTCCATCAGCTGGAATTGGAGAAGCTGCAGTAATCTCTGAGATTGTTTATGTTTTGATTGTTTAGTATAAAAAAAAGTAAAAAAATGAATAAAATTCAAAAAGAAGTGTATTACTCTGTTTTACTTTGGAATAAATTGTTGAATAAAAGCACCATGTTTGGAAAAAGAAGACAAGAAGCATGTTGTGGACTTAAGGGACAGGATTTAGCCTCTTATAAGCTACTTATCCAAAGAATTCCTACCCTTAGCCCAGCCACGTTACAAGCCGAAAAGACCTTTTGATCAAGTCATACTTACAACTGTTGAGAATATTTTCAAGCTTATGGTAGTACTGTGACTTTGTTGAGTAAGAGAGCAATCATAACCGGATACACTTGAGTGAATGAGTGATTAAACATGATTCTGTGAGGAATACTCAAGTTGCTCTCATTGATTGAAGGCATTGAAAGTGCCATGGAAGCTTTGATGTGAACATGATCATACATGGCATGATGATTCTAGGATTGTAATTTGTGGTTTGTGTTTGATTATTGATTCTTGCTTAGTCTTGAACTCTTTATGTTGCTGGGGACAACAACTTTCAAATCTGGGAATTGTTTGATGTGTTGAAAACACATCTTAGTTTTAGGCTAGTTTTAGGTTATAAATTAGTTAAATAATTAGGAAAATAGGTTAGCATTAGTTAAGTTTGTTAATTTATTGTTTTTTTATCTCATTCATTACCAATTGAGCAATTTCACGTTAAAAAGAGGAGTTCAAAGCAAAGAAAAGAAGAAAACAAGGTTTCAAGTACCGCGCGGATTGCGCAGGAACTCGCACGGATCATGCCAGATAAAGAATAGAAGGCCTCAGTGTCGAAGATCTCACGCGATCAGTGTAACATCCCGGGCGCTGACGAGGACGGGGAGTGATCGCCGGTGCAGTGAGGCACGGACAATGAGCGGCTCCTGGTAGGCTTCCAGCGGGAGAGGCACATGAATGAATCGAAACACACCCGAACGAGAGGGATCCAGAGGCTGTGCAGGTATGGGACTGTACAGTTGAGGATAACTTAAAGGATTTAATAGGTACTACCTATACCAACAAGGTGCATCTACTTTTCGGTAGCCCATAACATAAGAACTCCACAGTTGAGCATGCTTGACTTGGAGCAATCTTGGGATGGGTGACCTCCTGGGAAGTTTCTCAGGAAGTGTGTGAGTGAGGACAAAGCACACTGAAAAGTCTTGTGTTGGTATGTAGGGACAGTCATTGATCCTGCAAGTGGCCAGGCGTTACAAGTGGTATCAGAGCAAGGCCTCTCTACCAGTACGGTGTGGTTCGAGGACGAACCAAGCGGAAGCTGGTGGGCATGTAACATCCCGGGCGCTGCGAGGGCGGGGAGTGATCGCCGGTGCAGTGAGGCACGGACAATGAGCGGCTCTTGGCAGGCTTCCAGCGGGAGGGGCACATGAATGAATCGAAACACACCCGAACGAGAGGGATCCAGAGGCTGTGCAGGTATGGGACTGTACAGTTGAGGATAACTTAAAGGATTTAATAGGTACTACCTATACCAACAAGGTGCATCTACTTTTCGGTAGCCCATAACATAAGAACTCCACAGTTAAGCGTGCTTGACTT
>PYAF01005883.1:106913-119078 GCA_007407185.1 Glycine tomentella
TCAGCGTGGGGGTTCACGTGATTAGCGTGGTAAGGCCGCAAGTACCGCGCCATCAGCGCCAAGGAAAAAATTAAAAGCCATTCAACTCGAACAAGTCACGCGGACCGCGCCACATCTACACGATCAGCGCCACTATGCTCAGCATCAGACCTCTAGGCTCGAAGACTCCACGCTATCCGCGTGGAGTTTCACGCCATCAACACCGTGCATTCGAAAGACTCGCGCGGTTAGTGCGGGATCGCGCGTGGGTCGCGTGGAAAAGATCCAGTTTCCTATTTTAAATTATCTGTTTCAAAAATTGGCTTTGTTTTGGGCTGTGTTACTTTAATTAAATCATTCTATAAATACAAGGCCTCTGGGAACTGATAAACAAACTGGGAGACCTTTCTATCAACAATATTCCACATTCTAAAACCCTAGAAATCAAGAATCAAAGTTTGGATATCTGCAGAACCATGAATTATTCAATTGCTTTGGTGTTCTTAAGGCCCATAGCAGGCTAAATCTTGTATTGTGGGAAGGCCATGAACTGATGTAGACTCACTCTGATTAAGTAGCTAGAGTTAGGGTTCGCAATGGGGACGTTGGGATTCTAATTTCTGACCTGTTTAGAATAACAGTTGTTCATCACCTAGGGATAGGGATGCGTGGCTGCAGAACTTATGATATGATCTTTTGAATGCTTAAACTGATAGATTTCACTAAGGAATTAGGTTTTTGATTCAGGTTAAAGGGTTAATTCACTAAGGAATTAGGGGTTAACTAATCTAGAAAAGGCTTATTCTCTGAATAATCATAACAAGAAACACCCACGATATGTTCTCTAAATGCTTAGTTTGACAGAATTGCTTAGGGTTTAGGATTCTCGATCGAATTAAAGGGCTAAATCTCTAGTTATCTAGGATTTACGAGTTTAGGAGAGGTTTATCATTTGTGTACATTAAATTAATAAACTAGTCAAGTGAAAGAGGAGGAATCAGAGGGGATTGTGCCTGACCACAATTACTTTTCCATTGGTAACTTCACAATTCAATTTACTAGTTTCTTTAATTCTTGTTTTATATTTGAACAATCAATCAATCAAATCATTCTCTTGCAATATTTTTTGTTTTACATTCAATCACATTGATCTTTTATTACTGTAATTTCACCCCAATCCCTGTGGAGAACGATACTCACTTACCTAAATTATTACTTGAAAACGATTGGTGCACTTGCCGTGGTGCGAGCGTATTAAATCGCTAACACATACCATTAAAAAAAATACGTACCTGCTTACCCACAGGCATGTCATATTATGGACATCTCCTGATCAATTCTTGGAATCTGTTCCAAGCAGCTCACAGGGACTCTCTTCCATTCTGAGTGAAGTTGGTGATTTCATTTACCAACCTGTTGTATTTGTCCATGGAAAAGTATTGAGCAAAAAATCTTGAGACTAAGTCGTCCCAAGTAGTGATGCTATTTGATGATTGTCTGTTCAACCATCTCAGTGCATGTCCCTTAACAGCAAAAGGGAATAGGCCTAGTCTTACAGCATCATCTGAGACCCCTTGGTGTCTGATAGTGTCACAGATTCTCATAAATCTGTCAATGAAATCATGAGGGTCTTCAAAGTCTTCCCCACCAAACTGATTGCGTTCCACCAAAGCAATCAATGAAGGATTAATGTCAAAGTGGTTTGCTTGGATTGGTGGTCTCACAATACTGGAGTTTGGTCTTGTGAACATAGGAGCTAGAATATCCTCCATTAGTTCATCCTATGGTCTTGGTCTTGGCTGATTATGTTGTTCTTCAGACTCTAATTCAGGGATTGAATCAAAGTCAAAATTTTCAGCTTCTCTCCTTCTTTGTCTGGCTAGCCTCCTTTTGATGGTTCTCTCTATTTCAGGATTGAACTGTAACTCCTCAGAATTGACCGAACCTCGCATAAAACTCAGAGAAGTGATTAGTAACAAAAATTCCAATTTCAAAGATTAAAATTACTGTAAAATCAGTTTACCAATTCCCGGCAACGTCTCCACAGGGATTGGTGTGAAATTCACAGTAATTCTAGGTCTAAGCAATTGGAAGTAAAAAGAAATAATTTGTAAAAGAATTTGTTTGTTGTGTTGAGTATTGAAAATAAAAACAAAAATTAAAGAACTTAAGTTGCAGTCAATTGAGTTGGGTTGTTACCAATGGGAGGAATAATTGTGGTCAGGACTCAATCCCCTTTGATCCCTACCTCTTTCACTTAACTGATTATCAAGTTTGATTGTTTCTGATTGCTCAGAGAATAAATCTTTTCTAATTTAGTTAACCCCTAATCCCTTAGCGAATTAACCCTTTAACCTAAATCGAAAACCTAATCCCTTAGTGAATTCTATCAAGTTAAGCATTTAAAAGAATATATTATAAGGTTCTGCAGTCACGCATCCCTATCCCTAGGCAATGAATAATTGTTATCCTACTTAGATCAGAAATTAAAATCCCAACATCCCTATTGCGAATCCTAACCCTCAGTACTTAAATAGAATGGCCAGTTCTAAATAAGAATAAAACAATAAAGAACAGAGTAGAATAAAACAATCATGACAATCTCATTCAATACCAGTTAAGTTACAGAGGAGTTCACATCGGTTCTTAGCCTTACCACAATACAGAGTTTAGCCTGACATAGGCATCAAGAACACAAAAGCTGTCATGGAAAACATGATTCTGCAGTAAAACCCTAGCCTTGATTCTACGTAGGAATGAATTCCAGAGGTTTAGAATGATAAAATCTGATGTCCAGGGTCCTCTCTTCAGTCCCAGAGGCCTCTCTTCGTGGCACGACTCGCGCGAGACTTGCGGCTCTATGGCGCGAATGGCGTAGATTCCACGCTAACAGCGTGAAGTCTTCGAGTTGATTTGGCTGGTCCTTGCATGCTTCCACACTACTTGCGCGGGATCTCACGCTGATGGCATGGCTTCTTCGAATTTGTGGCGCTACTAGCGTGGGCTTCCACGCTGATCGTGTGGAGTCTTCGAGTTGACTGCCTGCTTTAAGGTGTATGGCGCTAGTCGCGCGAGACTTGGCACGATCCGCATGGCTTGTTCGAGTTTGGGGCTTGTATTTTGGCCTATGGCGCGACTTGCGCGGAATCTGGCGCTATCCGCACGAGTCTTTCAACTTCCTTTTCTTCTTTCTTTGCTTGATTCTCCTCTTTTTGGCCCTAAAATCACAACTTGGTACTAAAATGAGATATAATTAAATATAAACAACAATTAAACTAATTCTAACCTATATTCCTAAGGATTTTATTGAATTATAACCTAAAACTAGCGTAAAACTAAGATGTATTTGCAACACATCAATAATCGATTAAAGTGTTCATCAGGATTCTGGAAAAAATGTCAAGAACAAAACAATCGATTAAGTCACCTTGTAATCAATTATTCCAGATGACTTGTGATTCCTGATATACATAGATAATCGATTAATTTCCCAAATAATCGATTATCATAGACAATGTGTAAAACTCAACGATGCATATTTAATCGATTACAATAATCTGGTAATCGATTAAACCAGATGAAAATGCATTTGTGAATTATGCAGTGACTCAGATAATCGACTATTCCCGTGATGTAATCGATTATCATAGAGCACGTACATTTTAGTGTTTGGCTTATTTAATTGATTACGAATCAATGGTAATCGATTAAAATGTTCATAAGGCAATATGTAGATCTAATCACATGCATTTAATCGATTAAAACAGTGTAAAACAGTTTTTATAAAAATCTAATTGCCTTTATGACTTAACATCTAAATGCTTATTACCGTATGATTTGAAATGATTAAATGTATGTATGAATGCATGGATCAATCAAGATTAGTGAGGATTATGAGGCTTTATCCACTTGAACCAAGCTTAAGCAAGAAATTACAAATGCCATCAATTGAGTGGGCATGTAAAATATCAAAACTTGCATTCTTAATCTTCTTGATTCCATATCTTCATCTTCCTCATAGCTAACAATATCCCCCTTTTTGATTTGAGTGTAACGACCCGTATGCATCCGGTTCATTAACATTATCTTATGGTTGTTAAGCGTAGCAATTATCATAGATAATGAAAATGGAAGCAGTAAACAAAAATGACGTCATCAAACGTCATTAACAACATCAATTGTACATCATATATGGTGAATTCTCATATATACAAAGTATATGTCTCAAAACTATACATATCCCTCATCAGATACAAAAACATAGGCATAAAACAAAAATAGAGCCAAGATGCTCTTCAATCTATGCCTAAGATTCTCTCAGAATCTATCCCTGCTCGGGCCTCTTGCCCTGGGATCTATCAGCCGCTCCCTGAGGATCACTTGCAAAAACATAATCCCCAACAGGGGTGAGATAACAATCTCAATAAACTCAGGGTCCTTGGAGGTCTTTCCTCACCCTGGTTCACTTTCATGCACATAATATCAAAATTGGAATTACAAACTAGCCATCACAGCTATCAACCATATTACCACATGTACATAGCATATACAGATATAAATCAATGCCTGAGGAGGCTTCATCCATTCATATGGGCACATCCCACATCAGGGCTTTCTTTCTTTGCCTGAGGAGGCTTCATCCAGCTATGTGGGCGCATCCCACATCAGGACTTACATATATAGACTATTAAATTCAATTCTACTGGCCAGAGAATCTAATCAAGCACATAACAACGCTATCATAGTATTCAGCTCATCATATACATGTTTCCGTAAACAGTAACACAAAATTTCAATATACATGCATCAAGATATACAATAACCATAACTCCCTCAGAGTATGGTGGAACACAACAGTGGGAAACACTCCCAAGAACAAAGAGCTTACCTACTCTCAGCGCTATACCGGCTCTCCCGGCTTCGTGGTCACAACCACCAGCAAGATCACTATCATGCCCTACGCAAGGCATAAAACAATCAATCAATAACGGTCCTTAGCCGTTAGAATGAAAGGAAATGCCATTCCCTTCCATTAAAACCTCTTTGTTCTCTATCCTTAACCGTTAGGCGATTCACAGATCCTCAACAGGATCTATCTTGGTCCAACCAAGACCTTAGAGTCCTTTTAGACTCTGCATAAGTTCAATTCAATGATTTAACCAGACCATATTCCAACAATTATCCAACTTGACTAAAACAGTTATTTCAACACATTTTCACCATTTATTTAGCCTCCTGAACAACTTTTGTAAAGGCACTTAGGCTCATATCTATCAAAACACCTTCCATTTCATCAACATTCTTCCTACTCATACATATTTCAGAGTCAAACCCAAACTTCATCATAAGTCATGACTCAAAGCTTAGTATTCATCAGAACAACCCCCTGAACATACTTTTCTAAAGAATCCAAGCCTAATTCCAGCCCTAACACAAATGGGTTACTATTCACCCCAAGAACCATTTCACAAATCAATCGGTAAAAATTGAGTTTCTTACCTCTAAACTGTCGAGGAAGGCTGGAGAGTCACTTCTCCAAGCTTTGGCGTACTTGACTCGCCTTCTTTCCCTTCCAAAACTAAGTTTTGCAAAGTCCCCTAGAGAACCGGATCTCTTCAATTGATGGTTCTCTTGAAGAATTGAAGCTGGAATCTAGCTCATGGAGGGGTTCTAATCAACTTTCTAGTGGGTGGGAAGTGTTTAGATGATGTATGATGAAGATATGAAGGTTTTCCAAGTCATCAATGGCAGAAAGCGGCTGAAGGTGGGAGAGAACGAAGGTTTTCTCTCCCAAATCGTTCAATTGACCCTTTTATAGGGTCCTGCCTATGTTCCCACGCTAATAGCGCCACACGCCACGCTAATTGCGCCACTAATTCAAAATAAAGGGCTTCTTGGAGCATTTTGGCGCTAATCGCTCCAGATATTCGAATCAAGGGGTCTCCAGGACCATTCTGGCGCTAACCGCGCCATAACTACGCTAATCGCACCACATGGTCGAGTCGTGGCGCTAATAGCACCAAATGTTCGAAAGAAAAGCCTTTTGGTGCATTCTCACGCTAACGACGCCACTTCCCACGCTACTAGCACCGCTCCCACGCTGTTAGCATGAGATTTTTTTATTTTTTTTTGGAAACCTAGGTTATTATATTGAGCATGCCAAATACTTGATTGATGGAACATGCCACTCTAGGAAGAGATGTTTATCATGAAAATTTCCCAGCTCTTGCAAAGACCAAGTATTATATCCAAAACTTGATTTTTGCTTAAACAAATTCATCATTCATAACATTCAGATATTCAATTCATCATTCATTAGCTCATTTATACTTAGCTCCCCCTGCATTAAACATTCATTATTATTTCCTTTATTCATTTATCAAATATTCCATCATTCCATCATTATTCATTCATCTACTCCCCCTATTTGGCATACCAAATTAAAAAATAATAGAAGTAGATATGAATAGAAAAGGAAATAGGTGAAATTCATTAATCATTGGAGGGAAATACAAAGCATATGAAAAAGCAAACAATAACAGAAATTAAAACAAACATAACAAAAACACAAAATGAAACAAACTAAGACTAGAACTAATCCATATCTCTAGCTTGATCCCTAAAGATCTTAGATTTTATGTTCTTCATCCTAGTCTTCAATTCTTCCAAAGATGAGTTCACTTCATCCCTTTGTTCATGATGGAGTGAGAACAATGCATCCATCTTTTGAATCATCAAAGATTCAAAGTGAGAGTAGTGTGGTTCTGATGGTGCAGGCTCATCTTGAGCTTCCTCAGCTGCTCCCAATTGATGTCCTTCTTCATCACCTTCTTCCCCTTCTTTCTCAGCCAATGGCACAGGTTGGCCTGCCATTTGCCATCCATAAGGAGTCTTCACCATGCCAAGCTTTGTGAGGTGCTTCTCCTTGATTTGGCTGTTGTTAGAGTTGGTGTCATCCATGACCTCTTTTGATACATCCACTTGAAAGTAGTCAATGAATCTAGAAACCAAAACAACATAGGGAAAAGTATAGTTTACCAATCTCTTAGATTTCTGCGTAATTTCTTGGATGATCAAAATCCAGTTTAGCTTGACCCCTTTCTTCAAGCCATAGACAACTTGAAGATCATCATCTGTAGCTTGAGCGTGATTGGTAGACCTTGGTGTGAGGATGTAGGTGATCATGTAGTGTAACAGCCTGTCCTCATGTGTCATAGGACCTGTGCTTAGCCTCAATCTCAAGTTCATGTGAGGATCAATGAGCATGTTCCTATAAGTCTCCATCTTGTTGTAACCTTCAGCTTCCTCTTCAAATCTTCTTTCTCCATCAAAGGAAATGCCAACAACCTCGTTCCAAATTTCAGGAGTGATCTCCATTGCAACACCATTGACTTGGATGAGTATTGTTCCATACATGGATATCTTGGAACAAGTATAGAAGACTTTGACAAGATCAGGATAGAATGTGCCTTTCATTTCTACAAATTTAGTTAGGCCTTGTTGCTCTAACAATTGTGGAATAACCTTGTTGGGTAAACCAAGCAAGACTTAGGAATTTGGGTGGACAGAGGTGTTTTGTAGCATTGAACTGCGGATAGTTCATTCATTTTATCAGCTTCATTGGAAAACCAATGATCAAGCCTATTTGTGACAGGGTTAGAAGGCTGGGCTTGTGCCTTTCTTTTGGATGTTTTGACCTTTTTGGAAGTTGACATGGTGAAGGTAAGAGTTTGAAGATTTAAGATGAAAAGAACAAAGAGAATAAGAGTATTTCAGAGAGAATTAGAAAATAGAGTTTGAGGTGTGAGATTCTAATTTCATAAATTCACTATTTATAGGCAATTTGAGGGTTATAGGCAGCTAAAAATATGAAAAATATAGTTGTTATGGCCTTACTCACATAATGGCTTTGATTGCATCAAATTGTGCTTAATAGAAGTTGGGCAGTTTCAAAAACTGTCAAATTCTGCAGTAACCACTGAAATAATCGATTATTTCATTTATGTAATCGATTATTTCACTTGAAATATCACAAATAATAAATGATGTAATCGATTAAAATCTTATGTAATCGATTATATCAGAGCAGGTGGCATGTAGAAGAAGACGTGTAATCGATTATAATATGATTTAATCGATTAGCACAGAGTGAGGTGGAAATCTCAGACAAGCAGGATCAGAATAATCGATTATTTCGATATGATAATCGATTATTCCAGAGAAGTCCAGAATTTTGAAAAAGCCCAGTGACTTCATGTAATCGATTAAATGGTCGATTTAATCGATTATTCCAGTGTGAACATGAATTTTCTAGAACTTGAAGTGAGAATAATCGATTAATTCGATGATTTAATTGATTACAACAACTTTGACTTGTTTCTAATAAGCACAAGATGAACAAATAATCGATTAAAGCTTTATGGTAATCGATTATTTCAGCTTTTATACACCAAAAATAAATTTTATGCAACAACCAACATGTAAACTTCAAATCAATTTGAGTTGCTATTATTCATGCAATGTCTAAATCATTCATAATGAAGGAAGATAAATATAGGAATGCCATTCAACATGTACTAGATTCATCCAAAATTCCAAGCATATTCCTTAATGTAAAGAATCTATCCCTATCCAAAGGTTTAGTAAAGATATCAGCTAATTGATTCCTACTATCAACAAACTCAATTTTAATGTTACCTTTTTGTACATGATCTCTGATGAAATGATGTCTTATTTCTATATGCTTTGTCCTTGAATGCATGATTGGATTCTTGGAGATATTTATAGCACTTGTATTGTCACATAAAAGTGGAATTTGTTGAAGTTATACACCAAAATCTTAGAGTTGTTGCTTTAACCATAAACTTTGAGCACAACAACTTCCAGCTGATATATACTCAGCTTCAGCTGTTGACAAGGCTGCACAAGATTGCTTTTTGCAATGCCAAGAAATTAAAGAGCTTCCTAATAGATGACAAGTACCACTTGTGCTCTTTCTATCCAACTTGCATCCTACAAAATCAGAGTTAGAGTGACCAATTAAATTGATAGTTGTACCTTTTGGATACCAAAGTCCAACTTTTGGTGTAGACTTTAGATACTTGAAGATTCTTTTCACTGATGTTTGATGAGATTCTTTAGGATTAGCTTGATGTCTAGCACATAAGCAAACATGTAACATAATGTCAGGTCTACTTGCTGTGAGATAAACCAATGATCCTATCATTCCTCTATACTTTGACTCATCAACACTTTTTCCTCTTTCATCTGAATCTAGGTAGGTGGAAGTTCCCATAGGAGTTGTTGCAGCTTTACAACTTTTCATATCAAACTTCTTTAGCATTTCCATACAATACTTTGATTGGCTTAGGAAGGTTCCATTCTTCATTTGTTTGACTTGAAGTCCAAGAAAGAATGTAAGCTCCCCCATCATAGACATTTCAAATTCATTATGCATACTAGCTGCAAATTCTTTACACAAGGAGTGATTAGTAGAACCAAAAATAATATCATCAACATAGATTTGTACCATAAGTATATCTCTGTTTTTCCTTCTGATGAATAGAGTTTTATCCACTTCTCTTGTGAATGATTGATCAAGCAGAAACTTACTTAACCTCTCATACCAAGATCTTGGAGCTTGTTTCAATCCATATAATGCTTTTCTTAACTTGTACACATGGTTAGGATATTGATGATCTACAAAATCAGGAGGTTGGTCAACATATATTTCTTCATCAATATAACCATTAAGAAATGCACTTTTCACATCCATTTGAAACAATTTAAAATTCATCATACATGCATATGCAAGGAGTAATCTAATGGCCTCCAGCCTAGCAACTAGAGCATAAGTTTCATCATAATCAATGCCTTCCTCTTGGTTGTAACCTTTTGCAACCAATCTAGCTTTGTTTCTTATTATTATGCCACTTTCGTCCAGCTTATTCCTAAAAACCCACTTAGTGCCAATAGGTGTGTGGGTGGTAGGGCTAGGTACTAGTTCCCAAACATTATTTCTTTTGAACTAATTTAATTCCTCATGCATAGCAATTAACCAATGTTCATCTAATAAGGCTTCTTCAATTTTATTAGGTTCAATTTGTGATACAAAAGCCATAGTGCAACAAAGATTTCTTAAGGAAGATCTAGTTGATACTCCCTTTGACACATCACCAATTATGTTGTCCAATGATAAGTCTCTTGTGGTTCTCCAATCTTTGTGTCTTTGTGTCGCTGCTTCTTGATTTGTATCTTCAAATGCTTCTTCTTCTTCCAGCTTTCTAGCTTCTATGTGCTACTGTCTTTCTTCTTTGTTTTCTACATCATTATCACTCAAAACTTCTTCTAGAGAAGGGTTAGTTTCATCATATACAATGTGTACAGACTCTTCAACACACAAAGTTCTCTTGTTAAAGACCTATAAGCCTTACTTTGCAAGGAATACCCAAGAAAGATAGCCTCATCAGCTTTTGAGTCAAACTTACCAAGATTATCTTTACCATTGTTTTAAACAAAGCATTTACAACCAAATGCCTTAAAGTGAAAGATGTTTGGTTTCCTCCTTTTATAGATTTCATAAGGAGTTTTCTTTAAAATAGGCCTTATGAGAATCCTACTAAGAGTATAACAAACTGTACTCACAGCATCTGCCCAAAAATGCTTAGGTAATTTTGTTTCATTTAGAATAGTCCTTGCTCCTTCTTCAAGTGATCTATTTTTCCTCTCCATAACACCATTTTGTTGTGGTGTTCTTGGAGCTGAAAAATTGTGATTAATTCCAAAATCTTTACAGAATTTTTCAAAGTGTTCATTTTGGAATTCACCACCATGGTCACTCCTAATTGAAACAATATTACAACCCTTTTCATTTTGAATTACCTTGGCAAGTTTCTTAAAAGCTGAGAATGCTTGGCTTTTTGATCTTAAGAACAATGTCCAAGTGTATCTAGAGTAATCATCAACTATAACAAGTCCATAATAATTTCCTCCTAAGCTCATAGTTCTTGAAGGACCAAATAAATCCATGTGAAGCAATTCAAGAGGTCTAGAAGTAGAAATCATATTCTTACTTTGAAAAGAGTTTTTAGTTTGTTTCCCTCTTTGACAAGCTTCACAAATTTTGTCCTTTTCAAACTTAAGCTTATGTAGACCAATTACTAAGTCTTTCCTAATTAACTTGTTGAGATGATGCATGTTTATATGAGATGTTCTTCTATGCCAAAGTCATGTTTCATTCACTTTACTCATCAAGCAATCAGTTTTATGCATACATAAAGCACATCCTTGATTTTTGTAGACAAGCTATCTCCAATATTTACTTGCCTAATTATTTTGCCTTTATTATTGTACCCATATGTAACATATCCTCTTTCTTCAAGTATAACATCAGTTACCATGGATATGTCTCCTGTCACGTGTCTAGAGAATCCACTATCTAGGTACCAAATTGAAGATTTTGCTCTTAGACACACCTGCACAAATCAATTTAAAGAGAGAAATAGGGTCCCCAATTTAAGATGGGTCCAAAGGGGTTAGTTGCTTTCTTTCTTTTCTCAACCCATATACATTCACCATTAGGAACATAAAACCTTCTAGCAAAGCACTTGTATGATGTGTGACCTTTAAGCATACAATAATTGCAAGTAAGAGATTTTGATGTTCTAGCTTGAGTAAATCTTTTATAGTTATTTGAGTGATTGTGCTGCATATGATATTTATGTTTTGGTGGTACAAACACAAGCTTATTTTGAGTTCTAGCCCCATGTTTATATCCCAAACCTTAAGTATCACCAGAAAATTTTTGCACACTTAGTAACTCATCTAAGTTGCATTTGCCTTTGTAGTATTTTCTCAGCAAATCAACCAAATAGCTATTTTCAGTTTGTAAGCACATGTTTTCTTTTCCTTTACTTAGCTTATAATCATCTAACTCTTTTTGCAATTTATCATATTCATCAACCTTAGAGTTAGCTAAGGAACATGTACCACTACTAAAAAAATAGGTTTTAACATCGCTAGCTTAACATCGGTTATTGGGAAAACCGATGTTAACGAAAACGCGGTGGCAAATTTGTAAATAAATGGACTTTGTTAACATCGGTTTTGTTAAAAACACCTCAAAACCGATGTTAAGTAGTTCATATTAACATCGGTTTTCAAGTTTTTAAGAAAACCGATGTTAAC
>PYAF01005884.1:3268-14251 GCA_007407185.1 Glycine tomentella
GTATTGATTATTTGTGACTGATGCTAATGATGATGATTATGGTTGATAAATATATATATATGTGTGTTGTCAGTGAACCAGGGGAAGGGAATACCTTCAAGGGCCCTGAGTTTACTGAGATTTTATATCTCACCCCTTGTGTGGGGCTATGTTTTGCAGGTGAATCTTCCAGAGTAGCAGATAGATCCCAAGGCAAGAGACCTATGCAGGATTAGATGCTGCTGGACACTTTAGGCTAGAGGACATGAGCATGTGGCTCAGATACCTTATATTTTGTTTTAGTTTTGTTGTGATGTACCCTGAAGGGATATTTGTACAGTTTTGTATCGTACAGAGAAACTTTGATGTATATTCACCATATTATAGTGTACAGTGCTGTATAGATGACATTTGATGATGTCACTATTAGTATTAGCTTCCAAACTGCTTAAACTCTGATTGTTTATCTGCTTGATTGTGGTGTATGTTTGGTAATGACCCTGATTAGAAATTGGGGCATTACAAATTGGATGAGCAAGAGGTAGAAAACCGTTGTGTTATCAACTACTGAGGCTGAGTACATGGCCTTGGCACATGCTGTCAAGGAAGTTATTTGGTTGCAAAGATTGTGTAAAGAGCTTGGCCTTACACAAGGAGATGTGACTGTTGGGTGTGATAGTCATAGTGCTATATTTCTGGCTAAAAATCTAGGATACCATGCGAGGACCAAGCACATAGACATCCAATATCATTTCATCAGAGAAAAGATTGAAGACAAGGTAATAATGTTGAAGAAGATTGACACAAAGGAGAATGGTGTTGATTTTATGACCAAGGAAGTGGCTTCAAAGAAGTTTGAATGGTGTGCAGCTGCGTTGGGATTGAAGAAGCATGCAAAGCATTCACCAAGTGAGAGGATGGTATCATATCTGCTGACAGCACAGTATGAGCCATACCCAACAACACTTCCCCCTAAAGAGAAGGGAAAGAGTAAGAGTTCAATATGTTCATCAATAATACCTGACAACCTTACCGATACACATAATTGTAGAAATCTTGTGAGATGAGCATAGGGGTCCTAGGTGCTTGCTCCCATGAATTGGTTGTGGCTGAGGTTGTTGTGGACACATAAGGAGAAATTGATTTGGTTGTCCCCGATGTTTGGTGGTCTAATTGGTTGGCTCACATCGGTTCCTTGACAATTTGCTAATTATGCCATGGTTTGTTTTACTTTCGCCATTCCTTCATTGTCTATTTTGGTTGCTTCGGTTCATGAGCTTAAAGAGGATCCTTCTTCAAACAGTTGCTACTTCTCACGCAAAGCCTCACCCTTTAACTTTTGAAAAATGTTTTTGATTTCAGGGATCAAGATGACTTAGGATTTGTTTTGCTTATTGTACCTAGCATGTAAGCATAAAATAGAAACATGAAATAAGTGTGTGTATAATGGTCAATTTAATTAGTTTAAATAGAAAATAGAAGATATAAAACGATTATTAAATTTTTGACAAATTTACTAAAAAAGGAAATATTTAAATATGAAAATAAAAGATAAATATCCTAAGTACTAAAAATTAAAAATCAGAAAATAAAAGATATATTTTTAATTAATTTTTTTGAAAATTTTAATATAAGAGATATAATATGAAAATTAAAATGCTAATTATATTTAGATTTAGTTAAGGAATAGTTTGCATTTTAAATAAGGAAAAGATAACAAAAGATAGAAGATATATTTTTTATAGTTTTTTTTTTCGAATTTGATACACTAGATGATTAATGAAATCTGAAAATTAAAAACTAACTATCTTGTAATGAACATAAAAATTAAAAAGATATATATTTTATGATTTTTCATAAATATTTTAAATAAAATCTGAAAATAAAATTACTCTAATTAGATAATCTAAGATATATTTACTAATAGATAAAAACAGAAATATATATATATATATATATATATTTCAAATTTTTATAAAATGTGAAAGTAATAATTAATGATAGCTATTCTAATATTCTAAACTATATTAGTTGGTAAAGATATGTTAAAAACAGAATAATAAAATACACATATGTAGTATATATACATGAAAACTGAAAATTATACGTACTATATTTACTAATAGAGATTAGAGATAAAAATTTAAAAACTGAAAATTAAAAAGATATCTATATGTTATTCAAAAATTATGAATAATTAGGAAACGAAAATTAAATGCTGAAAAATATTTAAAGATAATTAGAGAGGATAATTACAAAACATATGTTATTAAATAAAAAATCTGAAAATTACAATCAATTAAATAATATATTTACAAGATAAAACTGAAATTAAAATTTCTAATAGGAGTGAAATAACAATCAAATCTTAAAAGATTTGGTAAATATTATTTGAATTTTTAATTTCAAAATTTTTACAATTATCTAGAAGATAGAGATATTTACAATCTAAGAAAATCTAATGTGTAACTAACTAGCTAAATCTAATCTAAAAGATATATACACCTAATTAAATCTAAAAGATAGATACACATACTCTGTTCACTCTAATTATTATCTACTAATCTATCTATAATTATTTGCAAATATTTACAAGTTCTTAATCAAATAAAAATAAAATCCATTTATTCCCAGCAATGGTGCTAAAAACTTTTTAGGGTTTTATTTTACGTTAGACTCAACTTATAGGTCAAGTGTAACTCAATGATGTCATAACTGAACTATCGTCCAGGTCGTCTCCCAAAGAACTAAAGGAGGGATTTCATGTAAAAGATGTAATTATTTAACTAATAACTGTTGATTCAAGTGAAGTCAAGCATCAATGAACAAGGATCAAGCTTCAAGAGTTTTGTGCTTTCAACATGCTCAAAGGAAAAGTTCCATGAAAAGCTTGAAGACCAATTTGATCAATGTAAAAGGAAGTGTATGATCTGATAATCCAATTGTGCATATCATGCATTATTCATTCATCTAGGATTGTTAGATTAAAAGGATTAATTAAAGGCAAGTCATAAGTAAGGCATTTAAAAGCAAAGTTTTTGGAAAAATGAAACCTTACTGCATTAATCGATTACAAGGCTAGTGACATCAATTATTTTGTTCTTCGTGCCTTTCAGAAAACAAAACAAGAACATTGTAATCGATTACATATCAGATTAATCGATTACTTAGGCTTTTTATGAGAAATGGAACTCTCTGGCTTAATCGATTACAGAAATTGGTAATCGATTACATGCATGCTTAGGAAAACATGGCCTACTGACTTAATCGATTACACATCGTGATAATCGATTACAAAGTGCATTTAGAAAAACATACTGACTGGTTTAATCGATTACTTCATGGAATAATTGATTATATTGTTCTTTGTCAAAACCCAGAATGCATCAAGATCATTTTAGTCGATTACATATCGTTTTAATCGATTACATGATTTATTTTGAAAAACATGTGCATCTGTCTTAATCGATTACGTATCGGAATAATCGATTAAATGGTTTATTCTTGAAACTCAGGTCATATCTTAAACATTTTAATCGATTACTATCTTGATTTAATCGATTACATATACGAAATAATCGATTACTGGAGCGTGTTTAATCAATTATTTTCAGTTAAAAAGCTGTTATAAATAGAACCTCTCAGGCTGAGGTTTGTGACTTTTGAGTATTTTGAGAATTACGAAGTGTAAGCATTCACAAACATTTTGAGCCTTCATTAGTAACATTTCTGAGTTTCTAAACACATTGAGGCTTCACAAATTTGCATGGGTTTTTGAATCAAGAAGGTGAAGCTTCATTGTTCATTCAAAGCATAAGGAAAGGAATGCATTGAGTTGGTAATCTGTCATTCAATTTGTTGAATCATTCATGTGCATGCATTCTTGGATTATCAGGTGATATCTTTCCTTGTTCTTTAAAGGTGTAAAACTGTTATTTGAATTTTTGTAAAGATTAGTCTATTATAAATGAGTTTCTTGCAAGTGTAGAGATAGTGTTTCTCTAAGGACAGCTGAGTAGTGTTCTCAGTGTGGGTTTTGGTCTCTAAGGGTCTAATAGTGTTTTAGACTTCTGAACTTTATCTAGGGTTGATAAAGAGAGGCTTGTAAATTGCTTGTAAGAATATTTTTTACAATAGTGGAACTCTACTCTAGGGTTGAGTAGAAGAACTGGATGTAGCCTCATAGTGTTTGAGGTGAACCAGTATAAAAATCTATGGTTAATCTTTCTTCTTACCTATTCATCTCTTAATTGCTTTTTTTGTGAATCAATTTCATTGCACAGAAAGTTATCCTCTGTTTTCTGTTCTTCTTGGAAAAGGAATTTGATTGAATATTGATTCTTGGTGTTGAAACAATTTTTGAATGTGATAAAGATCCTGTGGTAACTCTGATTTTAAAATTTTAATTGGCCAAGGTTCAACCAATTCACCCCCCCCTATTGGTTGTTTTGAAGTGTTCCTTTATTTTTCAAGAACTAGGTTTTTGTATTTTTGTTTTTTGATTGTCACAAAACAAATAGCATACAATAAATTGCAATAAAAATAAATGACAATAAAATAATTAAGTAAAGATATAAATACTAGACTTGGATTGTGACATCGATCTTGATGAATGAATTCTAGGTTTGGACTTGGAACTCACTCGATCTACTATAATTTCACAATTCTCTACTCATCTTTCATGTTCATTCCCAAATTGCTGATGTATTCTACCCCAGATCCCGCATGGTCGCAGATTCTAAACTACTTGTCCGATACCCAATCCCTTGGATATACCAACACAAGCAATCAACATTAATGGTCGATAATTAGCGAGGCTTAACCAAGATTATTCTATCCCTAAAGATAATCTCAATTAAGTACTTGATTCATGTTCGGGTTTTTCAACAAGGCTCGCCAAAGCACAAGTCAATTCATGAATTCATCTATAAGATGGTCAATCAAATAAAAACATTAAGTACATAAACAAATAAATGACTCAAGATGAAGAACAAAATAATCGATTCTTATCTTGGTGTAATCGATTAAACCACTAGAAAACATTATTTTTCCAAAAACTCTTGATTTAATTCAAAACCTTAAACAATTTATCAATGCCTTGTGTATTCTATTTCTTAAACTAATAATAAATGATGTAAATGCAATTCACTTGGATCACCAGATGAATGAAGCCTCCTCAGGCAAAGAAAGAAAGTCCTAATGTGAGATGTGCCCATATAAATGGATGAAGCCTCCTCAGGCATGAATAGTAAGTCCTGATGTGAGATGTGCCCATATAAATGGATGAAGCCTCCTTAGGCATTGATATATATATATATATATATATATATATATGTATATATGCTATGTACATGTGGTAATGTGACTTGATAGTTGTGATGGCTAGTTTGTAATGCCAATTTTGATATTATGTGCATGAAAGTGAACTAGGATGAGGGAAGACCTCCAAGGACCCTGAGTTTACTGAGATTGTTATCTCACCCTTGTTGGGGATTATGTTTTGCAGGTGATGCTCAGGGAGCGGCTGATAGATCCCAGGGCAAGAGGCCCGAGTAGAGGGATATGGTTCTGAGGGAACCTTAGGCATAGAGTGAAGAGCATGTTGGCTCTGTCTTTTGATTTTTATGCCTATGTTTTGTACCTAAGAGAAACATGTACAGTTTTGAGAAATATACTTTGTATATTATGAGATTTCACCATATATGATGTACATTGGGTGTTGTTAATGACGTATGATGACGTCATTTTGTTTACTGCTTCCATTTTCATTATCTATGATAATTGCTGCGCTTAACAACCATAAGTTAATGTTAATGAACCGGATGCATACAGGTCGTTACATTTTATGGTATCAGAGCAGTTTATGGGGAAGCGTTATGTATGGTGAATTGTGTGTTGTTCAGTAATGGCCTAGGTGTTCATTATGACTATTGCATGTGTGATCATTGAGTGTGAGCCTGATCAACTCACCCTGTTATGTGACATGTGCAGTGCCATGGTGAGGACCCGGAACAATAGTGAGACGGCGAGTGCAGATGGACAACTCGACCCAATGACAGCTGTCGTGGCAGCTATGTAGCAGGAGATGGCTGCAAACAGACAGGCTCATAAGGCCTTGCTGAAGCTTAATGAGGAGCTAATGGCAGAGTTGAGATCTCTGCGTAGAGAGGATAGAGTACCTTCTTCACATTATACCCCTGAGGGTGAGGGTAGTCGCCACCAGGGTGGAGGTAGCCATCATTCTGAGGGGCCTAGCCTCCACAGAGGGGACAGGTTGTCCCAAGCTAATGTTGAGGAGGATACAGTTGCTAGAGGAAAGATGCTAATTGCTTTTCATAAGCATGATCCTCCAGCTTTTCATGGGGAGTATGATCCCATTGCTGCTGTCAGATGGTTGCAGGCCTTAGAGAAGATCTTCACTGTGATGGAATGTTCAGACCATCAGAGACTCCTCTATGCTACATACATGCTTCAGGGAGATGCTCATGAGTGGTGGGTTACCACTTCACAGTTGTTGAGAGGCCAGGGAGTATGATCCCATTGCTCCTGAATATCTCTGGAAGGATACTTTCCCAGAGATGCCAGAAAGCAGAAGCAGGCTGAGTTTGAGGGTCTTGTTCAGGGGAAGATGTCAGTGGATGAGTACTTGGCCAAGTTTAATGAGTTGGCTAAGTATGTGCATTTCAGGAGGGCTCTACCTGATGCAGAGGTTCTTGCTGCAAAGTTCCAGAGAGGACTTAGAGAGAGTATTGAGGAGAAGATAGCTGGTAGTGGATCTCGAGACTTGGGTAGCCTGGTGAGACAGTGCCGCCAGGTGGAGGATATGATTAGGAGGCACAGTGGCAGCCAGCCTATTTCCTCTGAGAGACAAGAGATGAGGAGACCTAGTGGATCAGGCCCTACTGGAAAGGGCAAGGGCAGAGATTTGAGGGTTTCTTCACCAGCAGGCAGATTTAAGAAAGGCCCCAGTCAAAGAGAAGGGCCACAGAGACCAGGTCCACGTCCCAAGTGTGTTACTTGTGGAAGAATCATTGGGAAGTGTGTTCCACTAGTCAGTTGGTATGTTACAGATGTGGCAAGCATGGCCACTATGCTAGGAAGTGTCCACAGCCAGGCGGTCAGGCTATAGCTGCTCCAGTGCTATCAGTAGCACCTACTGCAGGCCAGATTTACATAGTGGATGCTAGAGAGGCAACCAAAGCTCTTGACTTGATCAGAGGTACCATTCCAATAGATGTGTATGATGTGAGAGTCTTGTTTGACTCTGGAGCTACTCACTCTTTTATTAGTGATCGCACTGCTCTAGGACTGAACTTGCCAATGTTCAGACTTTCTTCTCCTATGGAGGTTACCACTGCCTCTAAGGAGCAGTTTAGAGTGGATATGTGCTGTAGAGATGTGCATTTTCAGTTTGAGGGCAGGGAATATATTGTTGATCTGTATTGCCTTGCGATGCCTACCCTTGAGATTATTTTGGGTATGGATTGGTTGGCCAAGTATGACATTATGCTAGATTGTTGTTATAAGAAGGTTGTAGTGCCTTCAAATGTAGTCAACTCAAGTTCCATTTCGTTTCTCTCAGTCTTGCAAGTTCGCAAGGAAATGGAGGGAGGAGCTCAGGGCTATCTTTTGCTGAGTGCAGCAAATGAGAGACAGGGGGTGGATATGTCCGAGATTCCGGTTGTGAGTGAGTTCGTTGATGTATTTTTGGAGGAGATTACACAGCTTCCACCAGATAGGGGGATTGAATTCTCCATTGATTTGGTTCCAGGTGTGGGACCCATATCCATAGCTCCTTACCGAATGTCTCCTTTAGAGTTAATGGAGCTGAAGGTGCATATTGAGGACTTGTTATCCAAGGGGTTTATTAGACCGAGTGTGTCACCGTGGGGAGCACTGGTTCTTTTTGTGAAGAAGAAGGATGGAAGTATGCAGTTATGTGTGGATTACAGGCAGCTGAATAAGGTTACTATAAAGAATAAGTATCCTTTGCCTCGAATTGATGATTTGTTTGATTAGTTGAGGGGTGCCTGTGTGTTCTCCAAGATAGATCTACGATCCGGATATCACTAGATTCGGATTAAGCCCGAGGATATAACCGAAGACTGCCTTCAGGTCGAGATATGGTCATTATGAGTATCAGGTCATTCCCTTTGGTTTGACAAATCCCCTGCAGTGTTCATGGACTATATGAACAGGGTATTCAGACCATTCCTAGATCAATTTGTGGTGGTGTTTATTGATGATATACTGATCTACTCCAAGACGGAGGCGGAGCATGCCGAGCACCTCAGGATTGTTTTGCAGACATTGAGAAATAATCAGCTGTATGCTAAGTTGTCTAAGTGTGAGTTTTGGCTTTCAGAGGTGAAATTCCTAGGCCATGTGATTTCTGCAGCTGGGGTAGCAGTTGATCCCGGTAAGATAGAGGCTATGATGTCTTGGGAGAGGCCCAAGAATGTTTCAGAGGTCCGTAGTTTCCTTGGTCTAGCAGGTTATTATCGAAGGTTCATTCAGGGGTTCTCACAGATGGTGTTACCTCTGACCCGCCTTACCAGGAAAGGTAGCCCATTTGTTTGGACTCATGAATGTGAGGAGTGTTTCTTGAGATTGAAGGAAAAGTTGACCAGAGCTCCAGTATTGACTCTTCCTGATCCTGAGGGTTGTTTTGAGGTTTATTGTGATGCTTCCAAGCAGGGACTTGGATGTGTGCTGATGCAGGAAAAGAGAGTGGTTACTTATGCATCCAGGCAGCTGAAGCCACATGAGGAGAATTATCCTACACATGATTTAGAGCTTGCAGCTATTGTCTTTGCTCTAAAGGTTTGGAGGTATTATTTGTATGGTGCTAAGTTAGTGGTGTTCAGTGACCACAAGAGCCTCAAGTATCTTTTTGATCAGAAAGAGTTGAATATGAGACAAAGACAATGGATGGAATTCCTCAAAGATTATGACTTTGATTTGAGATATCATCCCGGCAAGGCAAATGTAGTTGCTGATGCCTTGAGCAGGAAGCATGTGAGTGTTGCCTGCATGATGATCTCAGACTGTGAGTTAATTGAGCAGTTTAAAGATATGCACCTGACTGTGACAGAGGGTGCTAGTGGTCTTGAGTTGAGAGAGACCAAGGTTGATAATGAGTTGATTCAGAGAATCTGAGAGGCCCAGAAGCAGGATGATGATGTGAGGGCCATGATTGGTCAACCAGATGTTTCTTGGGAGACTCATGACTTGGTGTTATACCAAGATCAGATCGTTGTGCCAAAGGGCAAGTTGGTGGATGCAGTTCTGTCTGAGGCTCATAAGGGTTAGTTCAGCATTCATCCGGGTGCCACCAAGATGTATCAGGACCTTAAGAGGAAGTTCTGGTGGCCAGGGATGAAGAAAGACATAGCTGAGTATGTGACTAAATGTCTGGTATGTTAGAAGGTGAAGATTGAGCATTAGAGACCGTTAAGCCTACTACAGCCATTGCAGATTCCAGAATGGAAATGGGATAGCATTTCCATGGATTTTGTAGTTGGACTATCGAGGACTCAGACTGGATGCGACTCCATCTGGGTAATTATTGATAGGCTGACCAAGTCTGCTCATTTCTTACCTGTTCGGACTGACTATACTGCAGAGAGGTTGGCTCAGCTATATGTCAGAGAGATTGTCAGATTGCATGGTGTCCCAGAGAGTATTGTCAACGATAGAGATCCGAAGTTTACTTCTAGATTTTGGAGTGCACTTCAGGAGGCTTTTGGGACTCAGCTAAGGCTTAGTACAGCTTACCATCCCCAGACCGATGGTCAGACAGAGGGGACTATCCAGACTCTGGAGAATATGTTGAGAGCTTGTGCCTTAAAGCAAGGTACTAGATGGGATCGATACCTACCTCTGGTGGAGTTCTTGTATAATAATAGTTTTCATGCTAGTTTGGGCATGGCACCTTATGAGGCATTGTATGGCCGGAGGTGCAGGACTCCTATGTGTTGGACTGAGGTGGGTGAAAGACAGCTTCTTAGACCTGAGATAGTTCAGGAGACCACTGAGCAGATCCGTCTAATCAGAGATAAGTTGTTGAAGGCTCAGAGTCGACAAAAGAGTTATTATGATCATAAACACAGGCCGCTGCAGTTTGATGAGGGAGACCATGTGTTTCTGAGGCTGTCTCCAGTCACTGGTCTTGGATGAGCTTTGGGTGTGAGGAAGCTCAGTCCTAGGTTCATTGGTCCTTACCAGATTCTTCAGAGAATAGGACCAGTGGCCTACAGGCTAGCTTTGCCTCCCCAATTGTCAGGGTTGCATGATGTTTTCCACTTGTCACAGCTGAGGAGGTATGTGCCAGACCCTTCGCACGTGGTGGAGCCTGACACCATTCAGATTAGAGAGAATCTAACTTGTCCTACACGACCTATACGGATTTTGGATAGGATGGAAAAGAAGATCCGGAGTAGGACCATTCCCATAGTCAAAGTCCAATGGGAAGGGAGGACACCTGAGGAAGCGACTTGGGAGCGGGAGCCGGAGCTTTTATAGCTGTACCCTGAGTTGCATGACAGGTATGTACTCGAATTTTGCTGTCATAATTCTTAAAAAGGTGGGACAAATATAATAACCATGTTTCCTAAAAAAAATATTATTATTTTATTTGGCACGATTAGTGTAACACCCCGGACGTCTCTGGCATGTTACCATCAATGATATACATAACACGCTATCAGCGTTAACTAAGTACGGTGCGGAAGCGATAGAATCGTTTATCTTGATTACATTATGAATGGAATATAAAAACCATATATAAAAAGAACATAAAACATGCCCCTGCTGATCCAGATAAAACAAAAACAACTATATAGGCAGATACACAAAACTAAACAGAGATATTCAGGAGGAAACATACTTATATACATCCACATCATCTGTACATATACATGCTCAAAAACAAGACCACAACTGGGTCATACATCAGAATATGTATAGGAAAATGGGTATACACATACCCTACAACTACACAGA
>PYAF01005884.1:16891-31236 GCA_007407185.1 Glycine tomentella
ACCACAGTCCTTTCCCTCAACCCGAGTCAACTACTCTAAGGTTCATCAGGCTCATCCATCACAAGCCTTTCCATAGACTCTCAGTGGTCTATCACAGATCAACCATGGCCTCAGAGTCATTCCAGACTCAAACCAAGCCATCACCAGTGAGCATCAAAGCTCTCTCAACCCAAACTCTCAGGGTTTCTTGGGCTTGAACAGTTCACATCATAGGACACCATTACCCTGGCCCTCTCAGGCGCAACAAGCCCATCAGTAAGGCTCTGGCATGTCTCATATCAAGTGACTCAACATAATTTACACATGCCACCACAGAGCCAAAATCCAAAGTTATCTAAATCAAAAACTGAAAGTTATTCCTTCATTAATTCATCGCTCTGAACACATCTCTCAACAGGACCCTGGGCTAATTCTAGCCCTAGCTCATATGGGTCACTATTCATAAAAACCCCCAGGATCAAAATTAAACAGAGAAACTTGAGTATCTTACCTCAGTGACGACTCAAAAGACCTCAGGACAGCTTCCTCAAGCTCTAGCGTCCTTTATACGTCGTGGGTCCTCGCCAATCTCAAGTTCTCTGAGTGTTTCCTCTAAGAAATCACTCCTCACTCAAAGGGGTTTTTCAAGAGCAGAAATTGAAGGATTCAAGCTTTCAAAGGTTTCTCTAGGGATTAAAGGTCATAGGGAGGTGATTAGGCCTAGATATAGGGTCCCAAAAAGCTTGGAATAGCCATTAATGGAGGTTGGAGGTCCAAGGAGGAAGAAAGGCTGATTTTTCCTCTCCTTTTCGCGTTTTTGGCCTTATATACTGCCCCTGACCGACATGCGGCGCCCTTGGCGCTGATGGCGCCAGCTTCCAGTGCATCTGGCGCCACTCTGGCGCTCTTGGCGCCAACTTTCAGCACCTGTGGCGCTCTTGGCACCACACCGGCGCTCTTGGCGCCAACTTCCAGCACCTGTGGCGCTCTTGGCGCCACACCGGCGCTCCTGGCGCCAACTTCCAGCACCGGCGGCACTCCTGGCGCCACACCGGCGCTCCTGGCGCCACATGTAGAATTAGCCTATGTACCCCCGGTAGTACATAGGCTTATTGGCGCGGTACCTTCTGTTCGGCTTAATTCTGCTATTTTCACCTGCTAACCATCAATTCTAGACTAAAACACCTCATGAAGGCACAGAAATGAGGGTTCTTACAATTAGCACTAAGAACAGCGCCAGGTCTCGACCAGGTGGCGTGATTAGCGCCAGTTGTGGCACTGTTAGCGCCAGAATGGCCCTGGAGACCGCCAGATTCGAATATCTGGCGCGATTAGCACCATATATGACGTGATTAGCGCCAAAATGCTCTAGGAAGTCCTTTCTTTCGAATTAGTGGCTCAATTAGTGTGGGATGTGGCGCTATTAGTGTGGGAACGCGGACTGGGGGCCTAAAAAAAGCTATTTTCACATTTTGGGAGAGGAAAAATGTTCATCTTCTTCCTCCTTTGCTTTTCTGCCATTGATGACTTAGAAAAGCTTCATATCTTCTCCATACTTCATCTAAACACTTCCCACCCAACTAGAAAGTTGATTAGGACCCCTCTATGCGCTAGATTCTAGCTTCAATTCTTCGAGAGAACCATCAATCGGAGAGATCCCATTCTCTAAGGGACTTTGCAAAACTGAGTTTTGGAAGGGAAAGAAGGCGAGTTAAGGACGCCAAAGCTTGAAGAAGTGACTCTTCAACCTTCCTCGTCTGTTTAGAGGTAAGAAACTCAAGTTTTATCGATTGATTTGTAAAATGGTTCTTGGGGTGAATAGTAACCCAATTGTGTTATGGCTGGAATTAGGCTTGGATTCTTTAGAAAAGTATGTTCAGGGGGTTGTTCTGATGAATACTAAGCTTTGAATCATAATTTTTTATGAAGTTTGGTTTTGACTCTGAGATATGTATGAGTAGGAAGAATGTTGATGAAGTGGAGGGTATTATGATAGATATGAGCTTAGGTGCTGTTACAAACGGTGAAAACATGTTGGATTTATTGTTTTGAGCAACTTGGTTATCCTTGAAATATAAAATGATTAAGCAACATAATGATTTGAATTGGGCTTATGCAGAGTCTAGGGGGACTCTAAGATCTTGGTTGGACCAAGATAGATCCTGTTGAGGGTCTGTGAATCTCCTATAAGGTGGTTAGCTCTGATAACCCTAAGATAGAGAACAGAGAGGTTTTAATGGAAAAGAATAGTGTTTCCTTTCATTCTAACGGTTGAGGATCGTTATTGATTGATTGTTTGTATGCCTTGTGTAGGGCGTGATAGTGATATTGCAGGTGGTTGTGACCACGAAGCCAGGAGAGCCGGTGTAGCGCTGAGAGCAGGTAAGCTCTTTGTTCTTGGGAGTGTTTCCCACTGTTTGTGTTCCACCATACTCCGAGGGAGTTATGGTTATTGTATATCATGATGCATGTATATTAAAATTGTGTGTTACTGTTTATGGAAACATGTATATGATGAGCTGAACACTGTGATAGTGTTGTATATGTGATTGATGAGTTTTACATTGTGATAAATGTTATGTGATTGATTAAATTCTCTGGCCAGTAGAATAAAGTTTAATGAAATATATATATATATATATGTATATATATATATATGTATATATATATATATGTATATATATATATGTATATATGCTATGTACATGTGGTAATGTGACTTGATAGCTGCGATGGCTAGTTTGTAATGCCAATTATGATATTATGTGCATGAAAGTGAACCAGGGTGAGGGAAGACCTCTAAGGACCCTGCGTTTACTAAGATTGTTATCTCACCCCTGTTGGGGATTATGTTTTGCAGGTGATGCTCAAGGAGCAGCTGATAGATCCCAGGGCAAGAGGCCCGAGTAGAGGGATATGCTTCTGAGGGAACCTTAAGCATAGAGTGAAGAGGATGTTAGCTCTGTCTTTTGATTTTTATGCCTATGTTTTGTACCTAAGAGAAACATGTACAGTTTTGAGAAATATATTTTGTATATTATGAGATTTCACCATATATGATGTACATTGGGTGTTATTAATGACGTATGATGATGTCATTTTGTTTACTGCTTCCATTTTCATTATTTATGATAATTTCTGCGCTTAACAATCATAAGTTAATGTTAATGAACCGGATGCATACGGGTCGTTGCATGGTGGTTACCATGGAAGGGGTAATTCACTCTCAAGTAAAGGGTGTTTCCATGGTGATTGATGAAGGGGTTTGGCATGCAGTAGCTGACATCTCTCTTGATGGAGCCAGAAAATTTGAGGAAGAAATAGGTGCTTATAATAGGATTGACACCTATAGAGGGATGCTTCAAGACCCTCAAGCTAGGCTGAAGCTAAAGCTTGGCATAGGAAATATGACTAGTGAAGGGAGACTTGTTCACTATCTCCTTACCTACATCCTCACTCCTAGATCTACCAATCATGAACAAGCCACAGATGATGACCTACAACTTGTGTATGGCATCAAATATGTTACCCAAATTAACTGGCCACTTGTGTTGAGACTATGCTGAACGCAAAAAGGTTGATCAGCTATAGTTTTCCATATGCTGTATTAATCTCCAGATTTATTGATTACTTCCACCTTGATGTCTCTGATGAGATAGTTGACAACACCTCTGATATTGTCAGTCTCATCAAAACCAAGCATCTCCAAAAGCTTGGTCTGACAAAAACACCACAAGGGTGGCAAATGGTGGGTGAGCTGCAACAACCTGAAGGTGCTGCTGGAGGAGGAGGAAATGGAGATGAAGGAACTGAAGCTGAAGCTGAACAAGGTGTTGTTGAGTACCAATACTCTCCTTTTGAATCACTAATGGTTCAAAAGATGGATGCTTTACTCACTCTTCATCATGAACATAGGATTGAGGCAGATTCATCTTTGGAAGAGATGAAAACTAGGCTTGAGAATATAGAAGCTAGGCTTGTTCAAGATGATGTTAACAAAAATTAGCTAGCTTTTTATGTTTTCTTACTTATGGTTTACTTAAGTGTTGTCTTAGTTTATGTTTATTTTAAATTCTTATGTTATGTTTTAAGATTAATGTACTAGGTTATTTCCATCAATGAAATGCAGGTTTATTTCTTTCTTACCTCTATTTTTATTGATTTTTGTCTTTAATCAACCAAATAGGGGGAGAAATAATCAAATAATTGATGTTTTGTTCTATGCAAATGCTCTGTTTTTTTAACAAATATGTCTAAGTAAGGGGGAGCAAATGATTATGAAATGCATGGATACTTGTAACTTAATATACTTAACACTTGTTCTTGGCAAGAGACTAATTTGTTTCGAGTTGATTAAGCATAATGTTCATTCCTATATTTCATTCCTCAAGGAAGTTAAAAGATATCCTTCACTCTCAGGGAAGTCCAATGCTAAACAAATGATCAATTGAATTTGAATTAAATTTGACATGTTAAAAGCCAAAAAGGCGGAGATTGTTATATACAGGGGGAGTTGGAAGTAGGAGCTGCGAGTTTATCAAAGCAAGGCTGAAGTATTTGGCTTGAAGTTTTAGCTTTTTACATGCCCAATTATTTTGATGGCATTTGTAATTTGTCTAAGTGGTTCAAGTACATTGCCTAGTGATCCTTGCATTGCATAATTCATTTACATGCATTCATATGTAGTTTCTAGGATTAAATGTTTGCATTTGCAAAGAAAATCATATGGCTTATGTTTTTGGAAAAATCAGTTTTTGCATTGTGTTAATTGATTAACTGTATTACGTAATCGATTACATATGTGTGTTATTGTTTGGAAAAGCCAGGATGAACAATTTAATCGATTACCACTCTTCTGTAATCGTTTACCAAGTGTAATTTCAAAATATGTCTATCTACTTAAATCGATTACAGGCAAATCATAATCGATTACTAAGTGCATTTTACATATAATGAGTGTCTGCTTTAATAGATTACAAGTAAGGAGTAATCGATTACAACAGCTTGTTTATATCTGAGCTTATCTTATTTAATCGATTACCAATATTAGTAATCGATTACTGCAACTTGTTTTCGTAAATCAGTTGTCTGTGTTAATCGATTACATCACGTATTAATCGATTAAGTTCTTCATGAAAGTTTTCCAAAAAAGCTCAAGAACATATTAATCAATGATCTGTTTGAATTAATCGATTACATATGTTAAAATAATCAATTACCTTAATGGATTAATCGATTACATTTTGGTAAATTAGTTTTCTATTTAAAGGATTTGTGGGTCTGCACTTATCATTATTAGAACAATATCAGAGAACGAAATTTACTTTTGAGATTGAGTCTTACCAAAGCCTCTAAGTGCATTCAAAAGTTCAAGAAATTGATTTTACTTAGAGAGACACATCTTGTGAGAAGATCAAAGAGTTATTGACTTTGGAAATGATGTGTTTGTGAGAAAAAAGATTTCAAGAAAGATTAGTCTGTGCATTGACATTCATTCAACCTGATTGATTGGTAACTACATACATTCATTCATCATCTGTTAAGGATCTCAGGTTGTGTACTTCTTGAACTCTTTCTTTTAGAATTTATGTTTTAGAATTCTGTGGTGTAAATCATTTTGGTTCTTTCAAGCATTCTTGAGTAGGGTTCTCAAGAGGTAAAGATCTGAGTAGGGTTCTCAGAATCTTTGTGATTTGTATTCTAATAGTGTTTTAGAATTCAATATCTTTATCTAGGGTTGATAGAGATAATCACTTGTTTTGCTTGTAAAAGAATAATTTGATTTAGTGAAAACTCTAACCTAGTGTTGGTTGGAAGACACTGGATGTAGCCTCCAAGTTTGTGAGGTGAACCAGTAAAAATTGTTGTGTCTTGTGTTCTTTATCTGTATTTCTTTCATTGCTTGTATTTGTAAATCAATATACAATCAACAAGAAGCATTTCAGACATTACACACATTCTAAGATGAATCTAGATTGAAAGAAAATTACGTTTTTGATAAAGGGTGATTGAGTGATACGATCCAAGTTTTAATTCCACAAATTGTTTTAGAGAAAAGTTTTAAAAGACTATTTTAACCAATTCACCCCCCCCATCTTGGTTACTTGAAGTGTCTTCATTGTATTTTCAAAGAATTAAAATGATAAATGGGTCATTGATTCAAAAGCCACTAACCATGTTTGTTACTCTTTCTAGTGGTTCAAACATAGCTTGCCTATCGGTCAAGGATAAAGAGTTTTAAGACTTGGACATGGGGAGTTTGTCTCTACACTAGTTGTAGTACAAGTTATTTTATCATTTAATAATTGTAGAACTTTGGTTTTGGATGACTGTTTATTTATTCTAGATTTTAAGAGGAATTTAATTTATGTTAGTTGTTTGAATAAACATGGTTTGACAGTTCAGTTTAATTCCTCAGTTCTATAAGGAGTTCATCTTCTTTTATATGTTATGGTACCTTGTTTAATGGTCTTTATTTCCTTAGTCCTATACCCTGTGAAATTAATCATGTTAAATTAGGAGACGAAGAGCATGTTCATCTATCTAAGAAAAGAAAGGTTTCCATTGAAACTTATCTTTGGCATTTGCGATTAGGTCATATTAACTCTAACAAGATACAAGTTTTGGTCAAGAGTGGGATTTTAAAATCCTTGGTTTTTGAACCGATACCAATATGCGAATCATGCTTAGAGGGTAAAATGACAAAGCGACCTTTCAAGGCCAAAGGAAATCATGCCACACTTCTACTGGAATTGGTACATATGATGTATGTGGACCAATAAATGTCCAGGCCAGAGAAGGGTATGGGTACTTCATTGCATTCACTGATGATTACTCAAGATTTGGATACATATACTTGATGCGTCATAAGTTCGAAGCTTTTGGAAAATTCTAAGAGTTTAAGGCTAAGACAGAAAAACATCTTGGTGTTCAAATCAAGACTCTTAGGTCTGACCTAAGAGGTGAATACCTATCTAGAGAGTTCAGGTCTTACCTGACTAAGGAGGGGATAGTTTCATAAATACACCTCCAAGGACACCCCAGAAGAATGGAGTTGTTGAAAGGAGAAACAGAACCCTTCTAGAAACGATAAGGTCCATGCTTAGTTATTCATCTCTATCTGAATCATTCTGGGGATATGCCTTCGAAACTGCCATGTACTTATTAAATTTAGTTACATCTAAACCTGTTTCAAAGACACCCGCAGAAGTTTGGAATGGGCGCACATCCAATTTGAACCATATTCAGATTTGGGGTGCTCTGGCACATGTCTTACAATAGAAGCCAAATAAAGTGGAATCACGTACAAAAGTGTGCATGTTTGTAGGCTATCCTAAAGGAACTAGAGGTTGGATGTTTTATAGTCCAAAAGGTAAGAAGGTTTTAATGAGCACTCACGCGATTTTCCTAGAGGAGGACTATATAGCAAATTACAAATTAACCAAAGAGTTTGATTGTTCTTGAGGAGCTTATCTCAAGTCAAGTTTTATCTCAACCTCATGTAGTTCCATCTTATGTTCCTATGGTTGTTCAAAGAGAGGAAATATACGTGAAGGTGAACTAGATACAAAACCATAAGTTCAGCATAATGATATACAAGTGGAACCTATAGAAATGCAAGTACCACTTATTGACGAACAAAATCAAGAATTGGTTAACCCACCTAATGAGGATCTTCAAGAAATTATTGATCCACCAAACTTGGATCCTCCTATAGATGCACAACAACAAGTTAGGCAAAGTCGTAGTGGAAGAATGATTCATTAACCCGCAAGAAATATCTTGTTGGGAGAACCATACCAGGCTGTCACCATTGAAAGAGATGACGATCCCACTAGTTACAACAATGCACTTGAAGATGTTGATGCTCAGGAATGGCTTAGGGCTATCAAATGTGAGATGGAACTTATGCATTCTAACTCAGTTTGGTCTCTTGTAGAAGCACCTAAAGGGATAAAACCTACTGGGTGTAAATGGATCTACAAGAGAAAGAGAGGATCAGACAGAAAGGTTGAAACCTTCAAAGCTAGATTAGTGGCAAAAGGGTACACCCAAATAGAAGGTGTAAACTATGAAGAAACCTTTTCGCCAGTAGCCATCCTTAAGTATATCCGGATTCTCTTAGCTATTGCAGCAAGTCTCAATTATGAGATTTGGCAAATGGATGTCAAGACTGCTTTTCTAAATGGAAATTTAGAATCGGACATCTATATGCAACAACCAAAAGGGTTCATAGTCGAAGGGCAGGAACACATGGTATGCAAATTGCAAAGGTCTATCTATGGACTTAAGCAAGCACCCAGGTCATGGAACATTAGGTTTGTTCAAGCTGGTAAATCTTATGGTTTTGATAAAAGTCCTCATGAGCCATGTGTATATAAAAGAATCCAAGGGGAAGCAATATTTTTTCTGGTGCTTTATGTAGATGATATACTCCTCATTCAAAATGACACAAAGATATTGTTAGGCATAAAGACTTGGTTGAACAAGCATTTTGATATGAAGGACCTTGGAGAGGCAAATTATATTCTTGGTATTAAACTCCTACGAGACCAGAAGAATAGGTTATTGGCATTGTCCCAGGCATCCTACATTGACAAGCTCCTTGCTAGGTTCAGCATGGAGAATTCTAAGAAGGGAATTTTATCCTTCAGGCATGGGATTCATCTCTCTAAGGAGCATTCTCTTAAGACTCCCGAGCATAGAGAACACATGAGTATGATACCTTATGCTTCGGCTGTAGGTAGTCTAATATATGTTATGTTGTGCACCAAGCCAGACATCTGCCATGCATTGGGAGTTGTTAGTCGGTACCAATATAATCCTGGAGAGGAACACTGAATAGCAGTTAAGCATATACTCAAGTATCTTTGGAGAACGAGAGATTATATGTTGGTCTATTCTAGTGGGAGTCTTGAAACCATTGGTTACATAGACTCAGATTTCTAAGGAGACATTGACTCAAGAAAATCCACTTCAGGCTATGTGTTCACTCTTAATGGGAGGGCCATTTGTTAGAGGAGTATCAAATAATCATGTGTGGCTGACTCTACCATAGAGGCTGAGTATGTAGTTGCATCTGAAGCTGCAAAAGAAGCTGCATGGTTAAAGAAGTTCCTTATGTATCTTCAAGTGATACCAAGTGTGGGTCGCCCTATCACTCTTTACTGTGACAACAGTGGGGCAGTAGCACAATCCAAGGAACCGAAGTGTCACAAAAGACAGAAACACATAGAAAGGAAGTATCACTTGATCTGAGACATCATTGAAAGAGGAGACGCAGTGGTAACCTGTTGGATAAAGGGGGAGCAACAAGAAGATTGAAGCTTAGGACTTGGAAGAATGTTTTGAGCTTTTCACATGCCTTGAAGATTGTAACTCAAAAAGAAGTGTAAAGAGGCCAATTTGTTGATCCTTGCATTGCATGCACTTAATCATTTAAAGGCTTAAATATTTTCATCAAAGTATAAAATCAATCTTTTGAAAAGAACTAGATAGGCAATGTTTTGGAAAAATGCATATCTTACTGTTTTAATCGATTACACTACGGTTTAATTGATTATTTGCTTTGTTTTTAAATCTAAAAAAGCTTTGAAGAACACTTTAATCGATTGCCACTACTTGTAATCGATTACATAAGTGTTAACTGAAAACCTTCACTTTTGGATTAATCGATTACCATTTCTAGTAATCAATTACATAGATTTAAAAGAAAACCATGCGATGCTGACTTAATCGATTACCATTTCTTGTAATCGATTACATAGTCTATTTCTGGAAATCATGTCATTCTGTGTTAATCGATTACTATGAATTGTAATCGATTATATAAGTGTTTTAAACTTTCATGGGTTGTTGCTTTAATCGATTACAATACGATTTAATCGATTATTTTGTTCATGAAACATTTCTAGAAAGCTGATGAGCAGTTTAATCGATTATTTAGTTAATTTAATCGATTACATATGACAATTTAATCGATTACACCTATGGATTAATCGATTACAAACAATTAATTATGTTTTATATAAAGCTTGGTGAGTCTTTTTCTTATAAATAGATATATTGCGACTTATTCACAGCAAGAGAGACTTACCCATAAGTTTCTAAGCTTTGATAAGTGTCCAAAATTTCTGTGTTTCTCTGAGTTCAAACAATATCTTGTGTGATCAAGATTTCTGAGTTTCTTAGAGAAAATGTTTTAGAAAAAGAAGGATTTCAAGATTGTGATTCTGAGCTATTAATCTTTGCAACCTGAAAGTGTGGTAACAACATTTCATTTCTTCATTCATACATGAAGGATTTCATGTTGTGTTTATCTTGAACCTTTCTTTTTGATGTTCTAACAATTTCTATTGTGTTGTGATATATCATTGTGAATCTTTTCAAGCATGCTAGAGTAGGGTTCTCTAGTGGTTGAGATTCTGAGTCGGGTTCTCAATATCTTGGTGATTTGTATTCTAATAAGGTTTTAAAATCTATATCTTTGTCTAGTGTTGATAAAGAGATCACTTGTAAACTGCTTGTAAAAGATTCTTTGATATAGTAATAACTCCAACCTAGTGTTGGTTGGAAGAAACTGGATGTAGCCTCTAAGGTTGCAAGGTGAACCAGTATAAATTGGTGTGTTCTTTATTCTAATTCTGTTCATTTCTCATTGATTGAATTTGGGTGATTAAGAAATTATCAATAAGATTTGTTTTTAGGCATTACTTGAATTCCAAGGGTGATATTGGTTGAAAGAAAGATTATGTACTTACAAAGTTTTAAGTGATACGATCCATCTATTAAATTTCGCAAATTGTTTTGAATAAAATTTTAAAACTGTGATATAAACCAATTCACCCCCCTCTTGGTTTGTTTGATTAGCGTTCATTGTATTTTCAATTGATATCAAGAGATGGTTCTTGAAAGTTATTCAAGATCAATTTCTTTTCAAATAAAATGAACACAAATCAAATAACTTTTAGAGAGGGAGCTTCTCTCAATCGTCCACCATTGTTTGAGGGTGAGCATTTTAGTTTTTGGAAAAGCAGAATGCAGATCTTTATTCAATCCAATGAACCTAGAGCTTAGAATGCCAGTGAGAAAGGTCATTTAGTTCCTATGAAAACTGTTGATAACAAATTGATCCCCAAAGAATGGGATGAGATGTCAGATGCAGAAAAAAGAGGTGTCCAATATGATTTTAAAGCTAAAAACATGATAACATCTGCTTTGTCTTCTGATGATTTTTTAGAATTGTGAGATGCGGAAGTGCAAAAGAAATGTGGGAGATGTTTGCTAAGTGCCCTAATTCAGTTAAAATCATGTTTCAAATGCAGGCACTTATCTTTTGATTTCAGAAGATTTGATTATAAATTTGCCCTAAACCTAGTTAAATAGCACCTAGTGCTTGTATAAAAGTTGTTGTTCATATTTTGGAAGATTAATCCAATCATGCTTTGTTTTTTGATAGATTCTGTGGATTTCTGAGGCTTCTATATAAGCAAAGCAAGCAAGGAGGGCTTACATAGCAAACATAGGAGGTGTTACAAGCAATCCAAGCCAAAATCCATCAAAGCCCAAGGCTTTCTTCAAAGTTAAGGCTTTAACTCGCCCAGGCGAGCTTCAAGTTCCAATGTGATATACATAAGCTCATCCAGCGAGCAAAACATGAAGAAAATGGTCGCCTGGGCAAGTGAAGCAGGCAGCACCCCAAAACCTATATATAGGCCACAAATTTGAGAGGAAAGGCATCAAATTTCTTCATTTCTTTTGCTTCCTTTGTTGTTTCTTAGGCTTAGAAGCTTAAATTCTTGTAGTAGGTAGGTTAGGAAAGCGAGAAAAGTGAGGATTAGTGTGGAGACTCTGCCAGAGAGTGTAAAATATATGAACACTTTACACTTAACCAAGAAGGGGGGTGAATTGGTTAGTCTTGGTAAATTTAAATTTTCTTTACAAAATCAGAATTTTCCCTAAGGATCTTTATCACTTTTGAAACCAAGAAACTTTATTCAATCAAATGTACAGTCCAAGAAATCCACCAGCTCAAAATTGAATTGATAATCAAAGCAAAATAATCAAGATGAACAAAAAATGATCAAGAAAGAAATTAATAACAGAGGACACAAGATTTATATTGGTTCACTTCAAACACTATGAAGCTACATCCAGTTTTCTACCACTCAACACTAGAATGGAGTTCCACTATTGCAAATTTATGTTCTTACAAGTAATTACAAAGTCTCTCTTTATCAACCCTAGATAAAGTTCAGAAATCTAAAACACTATTAGATTCTTAGAGACAACCCACTGAGAACACTACTCAGCACACCCCTAGAGAAACGCTATCTCTAGATTACAAGCAAGAAACCCAATTACAATAGATAAAAATACATCCAAAAACAAAATGAATTACAACAACAAAGTTAAGGAAAGAAATCACCTGATCATCCAGTAAATGATATGCAGATGAATGAATAACCAGGTTGAATAGAGAAATCAAACTCAGAACACCATTTTCCTTAAGCTTTGAGAAGAAACTTCTTGCTTCAAGAATCACTTAACAGCCCATAAGTGTTTTTGTGAAAGCAAGAATTTAATTAACCCAGAAAAATCACTAAAAGAATGTTTAGAAAGCGTTAGTATGCTCAGAATACGAATTGAACAAAGTTTCAAAAACAGCTGAGCAAGGGTTCTATTTATAACAGACTTTATAACCGTCAGTAATCGATTATTTACGCTCCTGTAATCGATTATATTGCTCATGTAATCGATTACATATGCTCCTGTAATCAATTAAATTGTTCAACAAACTTCTAGAAATGAGCAACGAACAAATTAATCTATCATCCCGACTTGTAATCGATTAAAACAGACAGTTCCACAAATGCACATACACTATGTAATCGATGACGAACTTCTGGTAATCGATTAAACTAGGAAACTGCATAAACTGATTTGAACTATGTAATCGATTACTATATTTGGTAATCGATTAATTTAGCAGAACATGTTAAGTATAGACATAAAATGTAATCGATTACGATCCTTGGTAATCGATTAAGATAGGAAGATGATATTTTCTGTTTAGCCTATGTAATCGATTACGGCCTGTTGGTAATCGATTAAAATGTTCATCAAGGCAGTTTATATGTGAACCAATGTAAAATAATCGATTATTCCGATACATAATCGATTACATTGTTCTTGAAAAATTTTCCAGAATGCACTAAGAACAAAATAATCGATTCTTATCTTAATATAATCGATTAAACCAATAGAAAACATTATTTTTCCAAAAACTCTTGATTTAATTCAAAACCTTAAACAATTTATAAATGCCTAGTGAATTCTATTTCTTAAACTAATTGACTTAATGAATGATGTGAATGCAATGCAATTGGATCACCAGAAATGCTTCTTCCTTTTACATTTAATCATAAGTTGTTCTTCAATCCTTCAAGGCATGTTGAAAGCTAAAACTTGAATCAAACTTTGCCTATACTTCAAGTAGCTCCCCCTGAGTTCAATAGAGAGAAGCAGTGATGGGGCCCTTCATCAATTCTTCTCTTGAGGAGGTTCTCTCCACTATAAGTAGTATAATAACCATGGTTTAAAGCTTATTTTTTTTGGGTTTTGCTGTGAGCCACGCCAGGAGCGTGGGAGCCACGCCAGTAGCGTGGGAAGTGCTCTAGAAAGTTGATTTCCACTGGAGTGCCACGCAGGAGCTTGGGAGTCCACGCTGGCAGCGTAGGAGTCACGTCAGAGGCCTATAAAAGGCCCAAAAGCTTGGAAACCTTGGCATTTTTCTTCCTTTCTTCTTCCTCCTCCATTCAGACCTCCATTAGAGCTTGCTCCAAGCTTTTTAGGACCTTATATGA
This sequence comes from Glycine tomentella, assembly GCA_007407185.1. Taxonomy (NCBI): domain Eukaryota; kingdom Viridiplantae; phylum Streptophyta; class Magnoliopsida; order Fabales; family Fabaceae; genus Glycine; species Glycine tomentella. The sequence goes on from PYAF01005884.1 coordinate 30,736, forward strand.
GAGCCTAAACACCTCCCTTAGACCTTTGAGTGTGAGAGGAACTTATGGAAGCTTGAATCCTTCAATTTCTGCTCTTGAAAAACCCCTTTGAGTGAGGAGTGTTTTTCTCAGAGGAAACACTAAGAGAACTTGAGATTGGCGAGGACCCACGACGTATAAAGAACACCAAAGCTCGAGGAAGCTGTCCTGAGGTCTTTCAAGTCGCCACTGAGGTAAGAAACTCAAGTTTCTCCGATTGATTTTGAGTTTTGGGGGTTCCTGTGAATAGTGACCCATATGAGCTGGGGCTAGAATTAGCCCAAGGTCCTGTAGAGAAACTTGTTTAGAGCGATGAATAGATGAAGGATTAGCTTTCAGTTTCTGATTTAGATAACTTTGGATTTTGCCTCTGTGGCTTGTATGTGTGGCTTAGTGACAAAGTCACTTGTGGTTTAGAAGCCAAGCCAGAGCTTTGTTTATGTGGTGTTGAGCCTGTAAAGCTAGTGGAATGATGCCCTGGTT
>PYAF01005884.1:38784-56280 GCA_007407185.1 Glycine tomentella
AAGCATCACAAAGTTTGTCCTTCTCAAACTTGAGTTTGGGTAACCCAATTACTAAATCTTTTCTTATGAGCTTGTTCATATGATGCATGTTTATGTGACTTGCTCTTCTATGCCATAGCCAAGATTCATCAACCTTGCTTATGAGACAAGAAGTTTTATGAAAGAGTGCATGATCAATTGAAAGTACATATATGTTACCATTCCTTTTACCTATATGCAGAACTTCATCACTTTTCCCATCAGAAATTATGCAGCATTCTTTGTTGAAATTAACTTTGAAGCCTTTGTCACACAGCTGACTAATGCTCAATAAGTTGTGCTTTAAACCATCTACATACATAACATTTTTTATCTTTGTTTTAAAGTTGTCTCCAATATTTCCTTCTCCAATAATTTTCCCTTTATTGTTATCTCCATAGGTGACATATCCTCCTTCCTTAAGTGTTAGATTTGTAAGTAGGGACATGTCTCCTGTCATGTGTCTAAAGCATCCATTGTCAAGGTACCAAGTTGAGGATCTAGCTCTTAGACACACCTGCAAAAATCAAATCAGAATTCAAGGGAAGTTACCCCATTGAAGTTGGGTCCATAGGGGTTAGCATTTTTCTTTCTTTTAGGAATCCAAATGCAATCACCATTAGGCACATAGAATCTCCTAGCATAGCATTTAAATGATGTGTACCCCTTTTCCAAACAATAGTTGCAAGTGACAGATTTTGAAGGTTTTCCAAATCCAGAACTTTGATTGATCCTTGAGTTCTTATGCCACTTTTGATTCTTCTGTTTTGGAGGTACAAAAACTGTTTTTCCAAATGATTTTGAGCCATGTTTATACCCCAAACCAGAAGTATCTCCAGCATATTTTTGCACACTTAACATTTCAGCCAAATTGCATTTTCCCTTGTAAAACTTTCTCAAGAGATCAATTAAGTCACTGTTTTTGGCTAAAAGCAACATATACTTTTCTCCTTGACTTTGTTTGTAATCATCAAAATCCTTTTGAAGTATGTTATACTTATCAACATTGCTAGAGGAAGAAGCACACACACATCCATTCAATTTGTAGCTTGAAACAAGTTTTTCATTTTCTTCTTTCAAGTTGCAAATCTCATTTTGCAATTCTGTTATTTTTGCAATATGCCATCTAAGATTTCCTCTGAGCTTGTTATTGGATTTTGCAAGCTTTTGGGCTTCCTCATGCATTTCTTGAAAAGCACGAATAGCTTGATCAAGTTCAGAATTTACCTCATCTCCATCACTTAGCAAATCATCATCATCTTCATTGATGGTGGAGGTGAGACATATATTGGCTTCTTCATGTTCAGTAGAAGATTCTGAAGTGGTTGATTCATTATCTTCCCATGCTATGTAAGCTGTTTTGGCTTTCCCCTCCTTTTTCATCTTGCTCTCTCCTTGTTGTTTCCTCAAGTAGATTGAACACTCAGATTTGATATGGCCTGGCTTGCCACATTCAAAAGCATGTAAAAGTGTTGTCAATCTTCTTGTTGATGTTGTTGTTGTTGTTGCTGCTGTTCTTGCTGGCTTTATTGAACTTTTTGTTCTTGTTCTTTTTTAGAAACTTGCTGAATTTTCTGACAACTAAGTTCACATTGTCTTCATCATCCTCATCACTAGTTTCCTCTTCTTTTTCAGCTTTCAAGGCTGCAGCTTTCAAGGCAATACTTCTGTTTTTCTTTTCTGCATCTTCACTACATGTTAGTTGAGACATTTCAAGTTCATATTCAGAAGCTTACCAAACAATGCAGCCATAGAGATCTTTGATAGATCCTTAGATTCCTTGATTGATGTCACCTTTGGTTGCCAAGGTCTTGTCAAACACTTCAATATTTAATGTTCAATTCTTCTGTGTCAAAGACCTTTCCAAGACCCAAAAGATGATTTACAATATGAGTAAATCTGGTCTACAACTGAGAAATGCTTTCATTGGTGTTCATCTTGAACATTTCGTACTCATGGATCAAAGCATGCTTCCTTGATCTTCTAACATCCTCAGTTCCTTCATGAGTTATTTCTAGCATCTCCCACATTTCTTTAGCATTGTTACATCTCACAGTCCTGAAAAATTCATCAGAGGAAAGTGCAGAGGTGATCATATTTTTGGCTTTAAAATCATACTATGCAGCCCTTTGTTCAGCTTCAGTCATCTCATCCCACTCTTTGGGAATCAATTCATTTGCAACAGTTTTCTTTGGAATAAAAGGACCCTTCACTATTGCATTCCATGCTCCTGGGTCATTTGATTGAATAAAGATTTTCATTATGTTTTTCCAAAAATTGAAGTGTTCCCCTTCAAACATAGGAGGTCTGTTTAAAGAAGCACCCTCCTTAAAGGTTATTTGTGAAGTATTCATTTTTCTTTTTGAAAAGAAAAAGATGATCTTGAGTAACTTTCAAGAACCAGCTCTTGATGCCAATTGAAAATGATATGAATACTTCAATACAACCAAGAGGGGGGGTGAATTGGTTAAACCTTGGTATTTAAAAAATTTTACTATCATAGTTTCCATAAGATCTTTAAAAAAAAACTTTTGAAATCAAGGATCTTTATATTCAATCAAATTCCTCTGTCAAGAAAATCAATAGACAAATGGAAAGCTTACTGTGCAAAGAATATGATTCACAAATCAAAGCAATATTGAGATGATAAGAAGAGAATAAAGATCAGCCACAATTTATACTGGTTCACTTCAAAACTATGAAGCTACATCCAGTTTCTTCCACTCAACTATAGAATGGAGTTCCACTATTGCAAATATCTGTTCGTACAAGTTATTACAAAACCTTTCTTTATCAACCCTAGATAAAGTTCAGAAATCTAAAACACTATTAGATTCTTAGAGACAACCCACTGAGAACACTACTTAGCAAACCCCCAGAGAAACTCTATCTCTAGTTAACAAGCAAGAAACTCATTTACAATAGACAAATCACTACAAAAATTAAAAACAGATTTACAACTTCAAAGATTAAGGAAAGAAGTCACCTGATGATCTAATGAACAATATGCATATGAATGATTCACCAGGTTGAAGAAAGATTTACAGACTTAGAACATCCCTTTCCTCAAGCTTTGAAAACAAATTTTGCTTCACTCAATCAATCAATAACCCATATAAATTTTGGTGAAGGCAAGAACTTTGTGAACCCAAAAAAATCACTAATAGAATGTTAAGAACGCTTATGAATACTCAGAATTCGAATTTCTCAAGTTAGTAACACAGCAGAGCAAAGGGTTCTATTTATAACAGACTTCTAATTGAAAACAATCGATTATGTACGCTCCTGTAATCGATTATTTAGCATATGTAATCGATTAATTCAAGAATGTAATCGATTAAAGTGTTTAAGATTCGTTCTGGGTTTGAGCTATGAACATAATAATCGATTATCCCGTCACGTAATCGATTAAAACAGAAAGCTCTACATTTTCAAATGCACTATGTAATCGATTATGGCTCTTAGTAATCGATTAAGTCAGGGAGCTTCATAAGGCAGTTTGTACTATGTAATCGATTACTGTTTCTGGTAATAGATTAAATCCGCAAAGCATGTTTGACACAGACATAGTATATAATCGATTACGACCTTCTGTAATCGGTTAATACAGAGAGTTCAATATTTCAATTTTAGCCTAGGTAATTGATTAATCCGATATGCAATCGATTACATTGTTCTTAGAAGGTTTTCCAGAAGGCACGAAGAACAAAATAATCGATTCCTATCTATCTGTAATCAACTGAATCAACATAACCTTATTTTTCCAAAAACTTGGTTTTAAACTAGCCTAAATTATCAATTGCTTTTATATTAACACACAATCTAACAATCCTAAGTGAATGATATGCACACTGGATCATCAGAGATAGCTTCTTCCCTTTACAACAATCACAAATTGATTTCCAAGTCTTCAAGGCATGTTGAAAGCACAAAACATCTGAGCTTGAATCTTTGTTCATCTTCAAGTGACTCCTTTTGAATCAACAATAAGTTCAAAATGTTCAACAAAAAAAAGTAACAACAACAACAACACCTCTACCAACTTTACTTGCTTTTAGATTGGAAAGCCTGGACATATCAAATCTAAATGTCCAATATTCTTAAAAAAGCAGCAAGGTGAGAAGAAAATAAAAAGGGAAGGAAAAACAAAGAAGGCATACATTGCTTGGGAAGAAAATGAATCAACTAGTTCTAGGTCAACTAGTGAAGATGAGGAGGAAGCTAATATTTGCCTAACATCCACAATAAATGATGATGAAAACTACTCAAGTGTTGAATCCGAGGTAAATTCTAAGTATGATAATATAGTTGATGCCTTTAATGAAATGCATAGTGAAACTCAAAAGTTATTTAAAGCTAATAACAAGCTAAAAGGAGATTTAAGGTAGCACATCACCAAAATTGCAGAATTGCAAAATGAATCTTGTAAATTGAAAGAAGAAAATGAAAAACTTCTTTCAAGTTACAAAGTCAATGGGTGCACATGTACATCTCTTCTTCTAAGCTTGATAAATACAATATGTTACAAAAGGAGTTTGATGAATACAAATGAATTCAAGGAGAAAAATATATGTTGCTACTTTCTAAAAGCAGTGATTTGATTGATCTTTTAAGAAAGCTTTTTAAAGGTAAATGCAACTTAGCAGAAATGATAAGTGTGCAGAAATATGTTGGAAATACTTCTGGCTTGGGATACAAAAAGGGTTCAAAGTCCTTTAGCAAAACCAATTTTGTACCACCAAGACAAAAGAATCAAAGAAACTTCAGCAATTCAAAAATCAATCATAACACCTTCTTTAGAAATTCATCAAAACCTATAATTTGTAACTATTGTATGATGAAAGGACATACATCTTTTAAATGTTATGCTAGAAAGTATTATGTGCCTAATGGAGAGTGTATGCGAGTGCAAAAGAAGAAAAAGGTAGCTAACCCTTATGGACCTAACCTTAATTGGGTACCTTTCTTTGCTACATGATTTGAATTATGCAGGTGTGTCTAAGAGCAAGATCATTATAGTGATATCTTGATAGTGGATGCTCTAGGCACATGACTGGTGACATATCCATGCTAATTGATGTCATATTAAAAGATGGAGGTTTGTCACTTATGGAGATAATAACAAAGGCAAGATTATTGGAGAAGGAAACATTGGAGATAGCTTTAAGACAATAATCAGAAATGTCTTGCATGTTGATATCTTGAAACATAATCTCCTAAGCATAAGCCAACTATGTGAAAAAGGGTTTAAAGTTTCCTTCAACAACAATTGATGCTTGATATGTGACAATCAAAGTGATGAAGTTATCCATATTGGCAAAAGAAAGGGTAACATTTATATTTTATCCATTGATCATGCATTCTTACATCATACTAGCTGTCTAATAAGTAAGATTGATGAATCTTGGTTATGCCATAGAAGAGCTGGTCATATAAACATGCATCATTTGAACAAGCTTATTAGAAAGGACTTAGTAGTAAGATTGCCTAAGCTTAAGTTTGAAAAGGATAAGATATGTGAAGCATGTCAAAGAGGTAAACAAAATAAAAATTCTTTTCAAAGTAAGAATGTTGTTTCAACATCTAGACCTTTTGAGTTGTTTCACATGGATTTGTTTGGTCCTTCTAGAACTATGAGCTTGGGAGGCAATTTCTATGAGCTTGTTATTGTAGATGATTACTCAAGATATACATGGACTTTATTTTTAAGATCCAAGAGTGATGCTTTCTTAGCATTTAGAAAATTGGCCAAGTTTATTCAAATGAAGAATGGAACTTTCCTTAGTCAATCCAAGTACTGTCATGAGATGATTAAGAAGTTTGAAATGGAGAATTGCAAGGAAGCTTCAACACCTATGGCAACTTCTACCTATCTTGACACAGATGACAAGGGCAAATGTGTTGATGAGTCTAAATTCAGAGAAATGATGGGATCTTTACTATATTTAACTGCAAGTAGACCTTGTAACGTCTAAAAAAAAATTTCCGCTTATTTCCTTTTATACAGAATTTTATTTTACAAAATCGCTTTTCTTCATTTCTTAAATAATCTTTAATTAAAATAGTTACCATCAAATATTTCTAAGTACGAGAGAAAATATTTTACAGTCCAAGACAGTTTTACATAATATAATCCAGATACAAATCATCAAACAAAAATAGTCCATTACAAATTACATGGCTTCAGAGTCAACAATACACCAAGCACAGAATACAAATCATCCAAGCTCTTCCATCACACCATCTCAGCTTAACTTTCACTGTTCCTCTGCTCGCCCAACAAATTGGGGTCATCACAGGTGTTAACCACAGACACAAAAATAGGGTAAGTATATGATAAACATAGTTAGATAAAATAACAGATTCATAATAAATCAAAATAATACTCATAAAACAAGATACATGATAAATGTATGACGGATGCATGATTCTTAATTAAAATGATGCATGACTGAGATCTCAGGTTCTCATTTAATGGTACCATAGTCAAGATAGCCCCACCCACTCTAGTGGAAGCCCCACCCTCTCTAGTGGAACACACCTCTCTGAGGTTAAATGGTATCATAGTCAAGATAGTTCACCCGTTCTAGTGGAACACACCTCCTCTCTGAGGTTACTTTTATTACCTCCACTCTGAGGTAATTAAATACAGATGAAATATGCAATGAATTGCCTTTATTTCTTATTTACTCTTCACCATTAATCTCCAATTTATTTCTCATATGCTTTACTAACCATTCAACATAAATCCAGCACAGAACTCAACTCAACATATTATATATATATATATATATATAAAGATTTATAGAAACACTCAGCAACACATGGATTTCATAACAATCCATATAAATTTCCAACAACACGTGAACTTCATAAAATACTTAGTAGAACATACTCATTACATAAATTTTTAGTAAAATATCAAGTAATAAATAACACACCAATTTTTAGTAAAAACATTAAATTAAACATTTCTTTAAAACCTAGTCATAATATATAAAGTTTTAAGTTACTTAATCCCTTTTCTTACTGAATTAGATTCAAGTTATTCATTATAACCATTATTTTTAAGTTACTTATCCAATTTATCATGTATGTACCTTTTCTAATTCTTAGAGACATTTCATCAAACACATGGTATTCAAAGCTTTAATTCTTATAAAAATAAATGAGAATCTAACATAAAGAATATCTAAACCATGGTTATCATAGTACTTCCCCATACCTTACTTCCTTTGTTTGAATTTAGTAACTTTTCCTCAAGACTTCTAGCTTTTCCACGTGAACTTCAAGGTTGTGGGCCTTGGTTTGGCTTTTTAATTTAAGTGAAAGGGATGTAGGATGGAAGTGGAATGCTTCACGTGTAGTTGCCTTCATCTTGGTCCCCACCACCCTTTTTATAGGCTAGGTAAATTGGTTTTGTGTAGAAATATCTTCAAACTCATAATTACCTTGCTTTTTATTTGGTTTATTTTCATTGGTCCTTGATTTTCCACCTTACAAGTGTCCAAGTTCTTGAGATTTCCACATCCTTCTCCTTGGCTCTCAATTTGCACGTGGACTTCAAGCCTTGTGGGGAAAGTTTTACCAATTTTCCTTTCTTTTACGTTTTTGTGTTTCTTAAAAATATCCGTTTCTGCAAAATAATGATTCTAGATTCGTTAACCGTTGGATTTCCTTGAAATTTTAAAGGCATACTCCTATCCCAAATATCTAACTTTGGACCGTTGGGATCTTTGAAATAATGTCTAGAAATGTCCAGGTATTCTGCCAAAGGAGACAAAATAAAATTTGCTTCAAATATCTCTTAAGCATTTATAACCTAGCTTTCCAAATGGTCCAATTGCATGCTATTTAGCTTCTTAACCGTACAAGTGTCTTTGCTCTTGAGTTTTCTAAAGCTTTCTCCATCCTTCTTATAGTCCACGGCCAAGCTTGAATTTTTGAAGCAAATATGTTGCAATTTTACAAGTTTCACATGGATGGCTTGGATGGCTAGGTTTTTTTAGAGATTTTTATGCTTTGTTTGAATTAATTTATGTCTTGAAATTAAATAACATCACTTCTATAATCTATGGAAGCTTAGTTCTATTTGGTTTTATGGAAATAAAATCCTAACAATCTTTTGGAACTAGCTTAAGTTTGGTAGCATTTTTAAGATGTCACACAATTTTTCTTTCAATGGTTTTATTTAATTTCTTATTGGTTCATTTTGTTTTAATTAATAAAATGTCTAGATCACTTTATTTAAGAATCTAGTCCTCTCATATTTAAGAAAAAATTCCACAGATTGTATCTTTCTTTTTTCTGTGTTTTTATGAAACTCAGGTTATTCTAGATTAAATTCTTTTTGAAATGTTTTCCAAAATTTCTAAAAATTCTATTTCATGATTTTTCTCCATGAATAATATCAATAATTCCTTATCTAGGAGCATACTGTATTTTTGTTAGATGTTTATAGCATTACTGAGGCTATATGACCTTATCAGAGCTAAAGGGTATTTTGGTCATTTTTCAAAATGTCTAGGGGCATTTGTGTCTTTTTCAAAAATGTCCAAGGGTATTTTTGTCATTCTATCTAGGAATGTATACTTATAAGAAAATTCACATATATATTGAAATATGAGGGTGTTACAGACTTGACATTATCCCATCTAACTGCAGTCAAGAGGATCCTCAAGTATCTCAAGTCTACACCAAGAGTAGGACTTTGGTATCCAAAAGGTACACCTATCAATTTGATTGGATATTCTGATTCTGACTTTACAGGGTGCAAATTGGATACAAAGAGTACAAGTGGAACATGTCACATGTTAGGAAGCTCATTGATCTCTTGGCACTACAAGAAGCAATCATGTGTTGCCTTATCTACTGCTGAAAGCTGAATATATTTCTACTGGAAGCTACTGTGCATAAAGTCTTTGGTTGAAGCAACAACTTCAAGACTTTGGAGTTGAGATAAAGGAGATTCCATTACTGTGTGATAACACTAGTGCAATCAACAAATCCAAGAATCCTATCATGCACTCAAGGACAAAGCACATTGAAATCAGACATCATTTCATCAGAGACCATATCCAAAAGGGTATCATCAAAATTGAATTTGTTGAAACCAACTTTCAATTAGCTGATATTTTTACTAAGCCTTTGGATAGAAATAGGTTCTACACTCTTAGAAACATGCTAGGGATACTAGATGAGTCTAGTGTGTGTTAGCTTGACATGTATATGCTCATTGACATGAAATTGCATCATTGATTGGCCATTTATCTCAAAATCATTCAAATTCAAAATCTACTGCATAATCACTATTCATACTGATAATCCTACTGTGTTAATCAGTTAAGTATCAAATTAATCGATTAAATGTACTTAAAAAGGCTATTTTGAATGAAAATTATACTTAGGTCGGGTCCGGTATGGAATGAACTTATAATCATGGAATTGACTCGATCATCAGACTTTCGATTATAAGTTCATAATCGTAATCGATTACACATCGAAATAATCGATTATTCTTCAAGAAAGATGTTTTTCCAGAAATTAAAACTTACTGGAATAATTGATTACGCCATCGAAATAACCGATTACATAAGCCTAACATCCTTTTATAAAATTCAAAATCACTGGAATAATTGATTACATTGTATGAAAATTGCTTGAAAACTTGAATTCTTTCTGTGATAATCAATTATATAAGCACATTAATTGATTACACTTCATCTTTTTCAACTGAACTACTATGAAATAATCGATTAGTTGACGAAATAATTGATTAATGACTTTGCTGAAACTGTTTTTTTTTTTTTACGAATTAATCGATTACATAAGAATACAATCGATTATTCATGGAGTTACTAGAAAATCTGACAAAATATTGTTGGAATTTGTAACTGCCCAACTGCTACCTAATTCAACATTTGAATTTTTTGTGCTTTAATGTTAGTGGGTTAGTTCGTAGTACTGTTACTCATTTCAAATTTGAAGTTTGGAGCTCAAAATCTTCTATAAATTCAGCTTATGTTAAATGAAGAAATCACACCATTCTCATCTTCTGTCTCAAGCACTACTATGTTTTTCTTTCTTCTGAGTTTAGAAACTCTGTTTTGGTAGTCTTTTCTCACATTAGCCATGTCTTCCCCTAAGAGAACCAAAACCTCCAAAAGAAAATCTGGTGAAACCTCTAACCCTGCTGCTACTAGGTTAGATCATTGGTTTCCAACTGAGAAAGACAAAATGACCTACCTTCAATTCAATGCCACCAAATTAGTCTGTCCCTCTAAACACCTTGACCTTGACTGGTTTGTAAGAGAAGGTTTTCAATTCCATGCTTTCATTGAAGCCCAAGGATTGAAAAAGTTTGTTGAAATGAAGGGTACATTCTACCCTAAGCTAGTAAAGGTGCTCTACACCTGTAATAAGGTTTCCATGGATGGGACAATCATGTCTCAAGTAAATGGAGTGGTCATGGAAATCACTTCAGAAGTCTGGGAAGCAGTGGCTGGACTTTCCTTTGATGGTGAGAGGAAATTTGAAGAAGAGGCTGGAGGCTATAGTAGGATTGATACCTATAGGGGGATGCTTCTTGATCCTCAAATGAGGTTGAAGCTTAGGCTAAGTACTGGACCCATGACAGATGAAGATAGACTTCTTCATTACATCATAACATATATCCTGACCCCTAGAGCCACCAACCATGCCCAAGCCACTGATGATGACATACAACTTGTGTATGGCATGAAAAACACCATTCAAATGAACTAGATCCTCATTTTTGAGGAGATTATGCTTAAGGCTAAAAGGCTGGTGAACTATCCCTTTCCATATGTTATTCTTGGGTCCAAATTCATTGATTATTTTAATATAGATGTCTCTAATGAGGTTGTTGATCACAAAAATTCCAGCAACAGCCTCATCAAAGAGAAGCATCTTACTAAACTGGGGATTGTCAAGACCCCTTATGGCTGGCAAATGGATGGACAACAACTTCCTGCTGGTGAACAAGAAGAAGTTGTTGAAGAAGAAGAAGAAGGAGGAGATGCTGAAGATGCAGGCCCTGCTCAACCATCCTACAATCAATTTGAATCTCTAATGATTCAAAAGATGGATGCCTTATTATCACTGCATCATGAGCATAGGGCTGAGACTAATTCATCTTTAGATGAGATGAAATCTAGGCTGGAAAACATAGAAGCTAGGCTTGTTCTAGATGACTTTGACAAATTAGTCTAGGCTTCTTGTTCTTCATGTTATTGCTTTCCCCTGTTTTCTGTTATTTTTTTCTGATCAATGTAATGCTTTTTTTCCCTTTAAATCAATGAAACTTGTTTTCTCTCTTTTCATTGTTTACTATGCTATTTTTTTGTCTTTGATAAGTCAAATAGGGGGAGAAAATTTGATTGATATGATTGATAATTAGCAAAAATGAAACTCTGTTTTGCTCTCTGTTGTGCTCTATTTTTCTACTGGTTTTTGCAAATTAATGATTCACGAAATTATCTAAGTCAAAAGGAGAAAACTAAGTCAGGGGGACCTAATCTAATAAAAGTAAATGATTAGTGTCTATGGAAACAGATATCTTAACACTTGTTCTTGGCAAAGAGGTTGATTTGTTTTTTCAGGTAAACAAAGTTCAAGACTTCTATCTTTTTCATCCCTCAAAGCACTTCAAACCTTTAACACATGGTCAATCAATATTTGGCATGTCCAAAGCCAAAAAGGAGGAGATTGTTGGATATAGGGGGAGCAACAAGAAGATTGAAGCTTAGGACTTGGAAGAATGTTTTGAGCTTTTCACATGCCTTGAAGATTGTAACTCAAAAAGAAGTGTAAAGAGGCCAATCTGTTGATCCTTGCATTGCATGCACTTAATCATTTAAATGCTTAAATATTTTCATCAAAGTATAAAAGAAATCTTTTGAAAAGAACTAGATAGGCAATGTTTTGGAAAATGCATATCTTACTGTTTTAATCGATTACACTACGGTTTAATTGATTATTTGCTTTGTTTTTAGATCTAGAAAAGCTTTGAAGAATACTTTAATCGATTACCACTACTTGTAATCGATTACATAAGTGTTAACTGAAAACCTTCACTGCTGGATTAATCGGTTACCATTTCTAGTATTTGATTACATAGTTTTAAAAGAAAACCATGCATTGCTGACTTAATCGAGTATCATTTCTTGTAATCGATTACATAGTCTATTTCTGGAAATCATGTCGTTCTGTGTTAATCGATTACCATGAATTGTAATCGATTATATAAGTATTTTAAACTTTCATGGGTTGCTGCTTTAATCGATTACAATACGATTTAATCAATTATTTTGTTCATGAAACATTTCCAAAAAGCTGATGAACAGTTTAATCGATTATTTAGTTAATTTAATCGATTACACAGGACAATTTAATCGATTACACCTACAGATTAATCGATTACAGACAATTAATTCTATTTTATATAAAGCTTGGTGAGTCTTTTTCTTATAAATAGATATATTGCGACTTACTCACAACAAGAGAGACTTACCCATAAGTTTCTAAGCTTTGATAAGTGCCCAAAATTTCTGTGTTTCTCTGAGTTCAAACAATATCTTGTGTGATCAAGATTTCTGAGTTTCTTAGAGAAAATGTTTTAGAAAAAGAAGGATTTCAAGATTGTGATTCTGAGCTATTAATCTTTGCAACCTGAAAGTGTGGTAACAACATTTCATTTCATTCATTCATACATGAAGGATCTCAGGTTGTGTTTATCTTGAACCTTTCTTTTTGGTGTTCTAACAATTTCTATTGTGTTGTGATATATCATTGTAAATCTTTTCAAGCATGCTAGAGTAGGGTTCTCTAGTGGTTGAGATTCTGAGTAGGGTTCTCAATATCTTCGTGATTTGTATTCTAATAGGGTTTTAGAATCTATTTCTTTGTCTTGTGTTGATAAAGAGATCACTTGTAAACTGCTTGTTAAAGATTCTTTGATATAGTAATAACTCTAACCTAGTATTGGTTGGAAGCAACTAGATGTAGCCTCCAAGGTTGTGAGATGAACCAGTATAAATTGGTGTGTTCTTTATTCTAATTCTGTTCATTTCTCATTGATTGAATTTGTGTGATTAAGAAATTATCAACAAGATTTCTTTTAGGCATTACTTGAATTCCAAGGGTGATGTTGGTTGAAAGAAAGATTTTGTACTTACAAAGTTTTAAGTGATACGATCCATCTATTAAATTCCGCAAACAATTTTGAATAAAATTTTAAAACTATGATATAAACCAATTCACCCCTCCTCTTGGTTTGTTTGATTAGTTCATTGTATTTTCATAACCAAGATAGCATCGAAAGAAAACCTTGCTGACCCTTTTACCAAGAGTTTGCCTGAACGTGTGTTCAAGAGGCATGTTATATCTATGAGTCTTAAGAAGATTCCAAACTTGCTATAACTTTAGGAGATTGAAATTCCAATTTGTTTATTTTGTGCTCTTTGAGTAAGACATCATGACATTGATTTTTTTTTTGAAAGTTATAAATGAAGTATTATTTATTTATGGTATGCACACAAAATTTACAAACACCAAGGTCTGGATCAATTGTAGAGTATATGATTATATGGATACGTTCATGGAGGACATGATCATAGGTTCTAACAATTGATGAATGGGTTCACAACTGTTAAATAAAGTTGGGCACTTTATTTAGGTTGCAATATTTTATGAAATGGTCTTGTCAGAACCATTGTAAAATATTGGTGTGAATTAATGTTCGCATTGAAAGGGTTAGGGAGAGATTTGATTAAGGTAATTTTTTTGTCATAAGTATCGAATCTCTAGCTAACCATAGTTATGTGATTGCTCTTAATCCTGAGTTTACTATAAATAGGTAATTGAATAATTTTCATTCTTTGATTTACCAACGGGTGAGGCCCGACCAATTGACAACCAATAACTCGGTATTTTGGGAGGAAAATTATTTGATTATCTGTATTTATGAGATAAACAACATGGAATTTGTAGGATATATCCCCTTGATATTTTTCGGTACTTGGACATTAAAGACACTGGCCAGTGCATGTAATCCATTAGAGAAACTATCAAAGTCAAGGGAATAAATAATTCATTGAGTAACAGAAAACTCATTAATCAATTATCGACACATTACAAAGGGGTGATGCATATTTGAGTTAAATATGTTATTATTGTTGATCTTGGAGTTCAACTTCGGGCTTTTGGTGAAGTAACACCGAATTATATAATTATTTATTGATTATGCGGAGCCTTGATTAATAATAGTTGGTGGATCCCAGTGGTAGCTTGAAACAAAGTGTGGGACCTTTTCAGTTGATGATGAAAAGTGAGTTACATGGTTTTGGACTTTAAGCTTAAGTTTGTACTCAAGAGCAAGTGAGAGATTGTTGGGAATGCTCTTTATACAAAAGCTATTGGGCTTAAGTGTATGGCAAGATCCCAAGAGACCTAGGTTTAGGTTTCTTAGTCTCATATATAATAATCTTATTTGCTCTAGACAAATACAACAGTTGTCATCAATTCTCTTAAATAGAAAAGTGCCCACACATTTTCCCTCTCCCTTATTCGAGAATAGTACGGAAGATTTATCATTTGTAGCCGATTGAGGAGGCTAAGAGAGGACTCACCAAAGAAAAAAGAGGATATTGCATTCATGCTTCAAGAGGTAATTATCTCTTTTTGATTAGAAAGACAAAGATGATCTTATAACATTTAAACGTACTAGGTCCAATACGCTTCCACAGATTCTATGAAGTCCTTCACTATCAACTAAGTACAACTATGGTTGACTCTGCGTTTGCATGACGGACTAGGAGGCTCGTGTTCACTGACATATATTTTATTAATTCTAGTTATGATATAATTAGATTTTATTTTTCTCAAACTTTGTTAAACTTTAATAGCTAAACTTTATTTTTCTTATAAACGAAGGAGTTATTGTTTCTCAAAGTAACAATATACTAACATGCAGGAAAATGTTATAATTTTCAAATTCTAAAAGCGCACATCAAATTTATGAATATTTTGTTTACAAATTAATGATATATAGTTACTAGATGAATTTTATTTTACATGATTGATCCCCTATCATTTGAGTCTAAGTCTACCTTGAAGGTAAGCTGCCTCTACTAATCTCAACATTGTTTATACTATTAGTTGAGTCATCCATCAAAACATTTAATTCAACTATTCAATTATTTCATATTATATCAACCAACTAAAATAAATGAATAATTGACACTCAATGTCAAACAAAAATTAAAGAAATAATCTTAAAGCATCTCTAATGAGATTCTTGAGTTCAAGAATCATGTCCATCAAATCTTTCACTATTCTTACTTAAGAATTCTTCATACTGGAGGTTGGATTGTAGGAGAAGAACTTTAAAAAATTCCTCTTTTTTCAAAAAATATTATTTTTTAATATTTTTTCCCTAACTAATTTAAAATGTGGAATCCACAAAATAATTTAAAAATTCAAATTGAGATTTATCATTAAAATAAAAAATAAACAAATTTCTTACATCTTATATAACATTAATTATAGGACCCACCAAAAATAATCCAACAATCTAAAATGAATTCATACTCTTACAATTTTTCCAGCAAAAGCATAACAAAAGAATAAAATTACATAAACAAACCCTTTCCATCCAAATAATGACGAAGAGATGACATCAAATCATCATAGATACAAAGGAAAACGATATGTAGAGATTGGTACACAAATTAAATTGGACCAACGAATGGATCCTCTTCCCGACCAAGTCAGTCATTGCAACGTATTACGTTGTCGGTAAGTATGCCGCTCCACATGGAATCGAAAAAGTCAGTACTGAGCAGCGTGTTTTCTAAATATAATGCCACGTGAAAATTTTCAAAAGTAATAGATGATTATTAATTAAGGATTTGTTTGGATTTAAGTTCTTTTTAGAAGTATTTCTAAAAGAAAAAAGTAATAAAAAAATAAAATGAACTTCTTTATAAGTTAAAATAAATTTTTCATTAACTCATTTATAGATGTCATGTCATCTTTTAAAAAAGTTATATTGATAAATTTTTAAAAATTAGTTAAAAAAAATTTATTTTTGTTTATGAAAAAGTTCATCTCATTATTTTTTATTATTTTATGTTTCTAAAGGAACTTATCCAAAAATACCCTAATTAATTTTTTCAGTTATCACCTAATGAAAAAGAAGAAGAAAAAATAGGAGTATAATAGATGATGTAATCTCTTTATACGAAGAGAAATTAATAAGGGGTTTAAAGTAGAGAGACATTCATTAATTATTACTTTTCTCTATATATTCTCTTTTTTTTTAAAAAAAAATCTTATTTTATGATCAGTATATTATAGAATAAATATAAATTATATTTTATATTAAATAACTTTAATAAATTTTATTGTAATTAAAATTTACAATAACTAAATCTTTAAAAATAAATTATATTTTATATTTACAATTAATAAACAACTTTAAATTATAATATAATGTTATTTTTATTATTGTAATTCAATATAGAGATAGAGTTAAAAGAAAATGGATTGAAAGGGAATGTGGTTAAAAGAATCAAGTATATAGATAAAAATGAATGAAAAGTAGTTTGAGGTAATTGAGAGATGATATTTTTGGATGGTTGGAAGAGTTGTGTGAAATGCATGGTTAAAAGAGAAAAGTCAATGCTGAGAACTGGAACTTTAATTTAGCTAGTATAATGCCCGGATCAAATCTAATATATAAATTTATGGTTATAAATAATTATTATTAAAAATTGATATCATACTACAATTAAAGCAATTATATGTCAAATGATCTAAATCATTAGGTATAGTATATATGAATATAATAAGAGTAAATAGTTAAATACCAACCAACCAACAATATGTTTGTCTTGGCCTTCTGTTGAGATTTTAGATTACCCGAAGTCCAAAATCCACCTTAATGGATGAGTTGGTGACCTTAAAATGAGCAAAGTCAAGTAGAGTCTATTCTCATTATCTTCACGCGACCGCTAATAATCACAATTTTTCTTCAAATACCACTCTTTAAGAGTTTACGGTTTATTTGAATAAACCATTGGAACTAAAATTAAAAAATCAGTTAAATGTTAGAAATTAGGAAAACTGAAAAAAAAATTGCGTAAAAAGAATAGGAAAACTGAAAAAACAAATAATTGGATCGAAATAAAGTTTAAATTTAAATTTTAAAAGTAATTATTTCTCACATTATTACAGATATAACTGTAAATACAAGCTAAATCAACATCAACATCAACATCAACAGTACCTTTAACCCAAATTAATTGGGGTCGGTGGTAGATGAACCCAATGATAAATCGAAAATAAAACAAAAGAGAGAAACAGAGTTAAAATAAAAGAATGGTGAGAGGAGAAGAGAAAAGAAGAATAAAAGAATTAAAACAGGGAACAACTGGAACATAGAACTACTAAAGGGTT
>PYAF01005884.1:56380-77492 GCA_007407185.1 Glycine tomentella
TCCTTTAGACTCCAAAGTGCTTCTCCACAATTCCAATTTTCTATTAACGCCATCTTTGGTCTCATCAATAAGTACTACATCATCTGCAAAGAGCATGCACCACGGCACTTCTTCTTGAATATCTTTCGTTAGTTCATCCATCACTAAGGCAAAGAGATAAGGACTAAGAGCTGAACCTTGGTGGACACCGACCGTGATATTTGAATTAATTAAACTATAAATTAATTTTTTGTGTTTGAATTTTTTTTTACTATATTTATTTTATTTCTATTTCCCTCATCTCTATTTCTCTTCCCTCTAACCAACAATGCGTAACAAAGTGGGTGTTAATCATTATTAATCGACGATTTTGTAAAAATTAACCAATAATCAAAGAATTAGAGTGAAGACTTTTGGAAATTGTTCCGTCTTAAATGCTGGCACACGTCTCCACACGTTGACATTCCACAAAGCCAAAAGAAGTCAGACTTTGTTGGTGGCTACTTTATGGGTGAAAGGCTCGAGATGGCAGGTACTCCAAGTGGACAACGAAGACCACCTCCCTAGCCTATATAAAGACATTAAGTGAATTTTCGTTATTCAACGAGGACACTCTGCACTGTGTTGAGACCGTGAGAGTCCGAGAGTTTTCTGAGAGAGAGAATTTTCGTTTGAGCCTCAAGTGAACATCTTGAGCGCATATTTGATTCTAGTAAAGTTCTACATCCTATATCAAAAGTCTTCCCGGCGAGCCCGGGCATAGCGTGTCCCGCAGTGTTGTGGCGGTATAGGTTGAGAGCTTGGCTGGATCACCATTGTTGGAGAGGTTGAGAGAACGACCACTTTGGTGCATTTGTTGTAACCCATTATTTCTATAGTGGATGTTTGATTCTGGACTAATGTCCCGTGGGTTTTTTACCAAGATGGTTTTCCCATGTTAAACATTGTCTATGTTATTTCTCTCTTCTCTCTTGTTCATTTTTATTTCCGCTTCCGCACCATGGTCTTGAGCATAGACCGGATTCCAAGGGTCCGGGATCGTGATCCAAGGGTCCGGGATCGTGACCCAATAGTGGTATCAGAGCACAAGGTTGATTCTAAAGGAGAAGATGGAGTCCACTGGCATAACTCATGATGGAGATATGTTCAAGCTAACCGCAGACAACTTCACATATTAGAAACAGATGATGGAAGATCATCTCTACTGCAAGGATCTGCATGAGCCCATTGTCCTTGATATGAGACCGACTGGAAAGACAGACGAGGAGTGGGAGATCCTGAGCCGAAAAGCAATAGCAACAATAAGGAAGTATATTGACAGAAGCCTCTTTGAGCACGTGGCAGAGTTCACGAATGCTTACGAATTGTGGAACAAGCTAGAGTCCATGATTCATAAAAAGACTCCGAGGAACAAAGCACACCTGGTACGCCGCCTTGTGAAGCTAGAATACAAGGATGGCATGAGTATGATTGACCACCTCAATACCTACAAAGGTATTTTGAATCACCTTGCCAAAGCTAGCATGAAGATTGATGATGAGATGCAAGCTTTGTTGTTGTTGAGTTCACTGCCAGATAGTTGGGATACTCTGGTAGTAACTTTAAGTAATTCTGCTCCTGAAGGAAAACTCACGATGGATACTGTGACAGACAGTCTCCTGAATGAAGAAGCCAGGAGACGAGAACGAGGTGCAATCAGCACGTCCAAGGCTCACGTTGCTGAATATAAAGGAAAATCCGATTCCCGGGGTCGTGGCAAGAGCCAGGATCGAGGTGGACGAGACAAGTCCAGAGGTCGGTCTAGGACAAAGATCGAGGTGAAGTGCTTCTACTGTGGGAAGGTAGGACACAAGAAGCCGAACCACCGAATGATATGCGCTTAGCATATAAGGTTTCCCAAGCGTTTTAGACCAAGAATTGAGCATTAAGCATGGATAATTGCCATTGTTTTGTCATGAATTGAGCTAATGTGATGAATTGACAGGAAAGCATACACAAGTGCCAAAACTAAGCCAAAAATCAGAGGAAAAAGAGCCAAGTCTGAAGAAGTTATGGCGCCATCCGCGCCAACTGTGGCGCCTGGAGCGCCATGAATACTAGAATGTGGTGCCAAGGGCGCCAGGCTCACGCCCAAAGCGTCAACAACACTGGAGGATGGCGCCCCAAGCGCCATGTCCGCGCCAAAGGCGCTAGTTGCTCTGGAACCTAGCGCCATAGGCGCCAATTTCACGCCTAAAGCGCCACAGTTTCGGCCACTTCGCGCCTAGAGCGCCAGGATTCACGCCATGGGCGCCAAAGCCTTTGTCAGCCAGCGCCTGGGGCGCCACGTTCATGCCTGGGGCGCCATTCTTGCTGGAAGTTGGCGCCATCAGCGCCAGTCTCGCGCCAGGAGCGCCACAGGTCGACAGGAGCAACATTTTAAGGGCAAAACAGAGACTTCACAGGCTCCACTATAAATGCTTCAACCCTCAGCATTTAATGCACGATTTTGGAGGGAGAAACAGCACAAAATAGGGTTTTAGAAGCTTGGGTGCCTTAGCTAGGATTTTAGGGAGTTGAAGGCCAAGTGGGGTTGCTTCTCCATCTTCTTCTCCTTGCATCTCAGCTGGGTATGCCATTTCCTTTTGTAACACAGCCACCCATTATGAGGTTTGGCTAGTTCTTCATTGTAGTTAGGGCTAAGCACTGAATGTAACCTCTTTTGGGATTGTATTGGATGCTATTCTTCATTAATGTCAAGTTATTTCATTTTATCTTGTTGAATGCATGTTTCTATCTCTCTAGAATTGATCACTCTAGTTGGGTATTAAGAGTTGGGGTTTACAATAGGAATATTGAGACCGTATGCTTGGACTTAGGTAAAGTGACAAGCTTTACATTAACTAGGGATAGGAGTGTATGCTTGCAACCATTTAATGCATCATTTAATGCTTAACCTAACCAATATCACTAAGGAATTAGGGTATTAAAGTGGGTTAAAGGGTTAAGAACACTACGGAAGTAGGGCTTAGCTATTATTGTATGAAGATGCATGTTGAGTAACTTAGACTTAATGAAAGTAATAGACAATGCATGAACAAGAAGTAGGGAGCATTTGGTGTGGATTGCCCTAGCTACTTAACCACATATATTATTATCAACCTCCATAGTTTGTCAATACATTATGTTTATATCTAGGTTTTAATTCAATTTATTCCACACACACAAAAACAACCTTATTCATTATTTATGTGTCATCCAACTTATTGATTTAATTTATGATTTAATTGGTCAACAATCCTCGTGGGAACGATAACTTTTCTTATCACTTTATTACTTGAGCGACCGGTATACTTGCCGAATGCGTAACACCGAACTCGGCAGAATGACGAACAAAACGACTGTGTGAAGCCGGATCAGATCGTTCCCAGAAGACGGCACGATAAGAGCACCACGGCTGTGGCTGCTAATGCCAAGATATTCTTTCTTGACGAAGAATATTTAAACATAGCCCATGAAGATTGCACCTGAATTGTTGACTCCGGTGCCTCATTCCACGTCACTCCACACGAGTGGTTTTTCTCTACCTACAGAAGGGGAGATTATGGGGTCGTGAAGATGGGCAATCAGGTGACTAGCAAGATTGCTGGTGTCGGTGATATAACCCTGACCACGGACATAGGGTGCCAACTTGTGCTGATCCATGAAAATCAGGTTAGATGATGCCGGGTTAGAGAGTTGCTTTGGTGAAGGTAGATGGAAGTTGACCCATGAAAACCGGGTCATGGCCAGAGGCGAGAAGGAAGGCTCTTTGTATGTCATGCAAGGAAGGATATATGGAGAAGCCAACTCTGTCCGGGATGGACCTAGCACGGAGTTGTGGCACAAGCGTCTCGGTCACATAAGTGAGAAAAGGCTCCAAATCTTGGAGAAAAAGGAGCTACTGACCGGGTTGAAGGGCCAAGTGTTGAAAAGTTGCACGCACTGCCTAGCTGGAAAGTAGCACTGGGTTTCATTTGTAAGATCGGATCAACCCAGAAAACGCATGAATATTCTCGACCTCGTACATACTGATGTCTGCTCCATGACAGAGAGATCATTGGGAGGGGCTCAGTATTTTGTATCCTTCATTGATGATCATTCCCGAAAGGTGTGGGCTTATTTACTGAAGACAAAGGACCAAGTTCTCCAATGTTTCAAAGAATTCCATGCTCTAGTGGAGAGGGAGACCAGGTTGAAGTTGAAGACTATTCGCTCAAACAATGGTGGTGAGTTTTTGGTCCCTTTGATGCTTACTGCAGAGAAGTCGGAATCCGACTTGAGAAGACACCTCCAAAGACCCCAGAATTGAATGGACTGGCTGAGAGGATGAACCAGACTATTGAAGAAAAGGTTCGGAGTATGTTATTCAGTGCCGAGTTGCCGAAATCCTTCTGGGGAGAGGCTGTCAAGGCCGCGGTTGATCTGATCAACCTCTCACCATCACGACCACTTGAAGGGGAGATTCCAGAGGAAGTCTGGAGTGGGCGAAAAGCAACATATAGCCACCTAAGGGTGTTTGGATGCCGAGCTTTTGTGCATATCCCTAAAGATGAAAGGGCAAAGCTCGATGCGAAGATGAAGGGGTGTATCTACCTCAGATCACCAAAGACCGAGTTTGAGTTCAGACTTTGGGATCCTATTAACAAGAAGATAGTGAGAAGCCGAGATGTGATTTTTCATGAAGATGAGACAATTCATGACATCTCGAAGACCAAAGTCTGGGTTCCTGTCCGACATGAAGAACCTGTCCCCATTGTCCGAACTGAAGCAGGGGGAGAACCCGATGAAGATGAAGACCATCAACATAATGAAGACCGAGATGTAGAAGTCCATGTTGATGATGAGGACCGAGATACTAAGGTCCGAATTGAAGAAGAGGACCAGTATGAATCGGATTCTCAAGCGGCTGATGAAGAATAGCCGAGATACCCCACTAGAACGAGAAGACCTTCTACAAGGTACTCTCCAGATGAATACACCATCATTGCTGAAGATGGTAAGCCTCAGAGTTATGATAAGGCCGTGACGAGCTCAGAAAAAGAAGAATGACTGAAGGCAATGCAGGACGAGATGAAATCCCTGCATGAGAACCCGACTTACTAGTTGACCGGGTTGCCTAAAGGAAGATGAGCTCTGAAAAACAAGTGGGTGTACAAGATCAAACCTGAAGAGAACGGGCAGAAGCCGAGATACAAAGCCCAGATTGTAGTGAAGGGCTGCAATCAGAAGAAAGGTATTGATTTTGAAGAGATCTTCTCTCCTGTTGTGAAGATGGCCTCGGTCCGAGCTGTGTTGGCCATAACGGCCTCAACCGACCTCGAGGTAGAACAGATGGACGTGAAGACCGCATTCCTTCACGGTGAGTTGGAGGAGGAGATATATATGGAGTAACCTGAAGGGTTCCGAGCTCCAGGATGCGGCCGCATGGTATGGCGGTTAAAGAAGAGTCTCTATGGCTTGAAACAAGCACCTCGGCAGTGGTACAAGAAGTTTGAGTCCTTTATGAATGAGCACAAGTTCATAAAGACAGAAGTCGACCACTGTGTATTTGTGAAGAGGTATGAGACTGAAGATTCCTTGATTCTGCTGCTCTATGTTGATGATATGCTAATCATAGGGCAAGACAAGATGAAGATTGTCGGGTTAAAGAAGGCTCTGAACTCATCCTTCACGATGAAGGACCTTGGCCCTACAAGGTAGATTCTTGGAATCAAGATAATCCGGGATAGAAAGAAGAAGCTATTGTGGCTAAGTCAGGAGAAATATGTTGAGAAGATTCTGAAGAGATTCAACATGGACAAGGCCAAAACAGTAAGCACCCCATGGTTGGACACTTGGAGCTGAATAAGAAGCAGTGTCCGAAATCTGGTGAAGAGAAGAGATGTTGAAGATGTCGTACCAATCCGTAGTCAAAAGTCTGATGTATGCAATGATTTGCACTAGACCCGACTTGGCGTTTGCAGTTGGAATGCTGAGCCGATTTCTTTCGGACCCCGGTAGAGAGCACTGGGAAGCAGTGAAGTGGATCTTTAGGTACTTGAGAAGAACGACCGAGTTATGTCTCCTGTTTAGAGATGGTGAAGCTGAGCTGCAAGGCTACTTAGATGCTGATTTAGGGGGAGATTCCGACTCGAGGAAATCGACGACCAGATATCTGATGAGAATTGCTGGAGGAGCAATCTCTTAGCAATCAAGATTGCAGAAATGTGTGACACTTTCAACGACCGAAGCCAAGTACATTGTCGTGACCGAGGCAAGCAAGGAGATGTTGTGGATGAAGAAGTTCCTCATGGAATTCGGCCATGAACAAGACAAGTACGAGCTGAAGTGTGACAGTCAAAGTGCCATTCATCTGGCGAAGAACTCCACTTATCACTCTCGCTCCAAGCATATTGATGTGAGATATCATTGGATCCGGGATGTGGTGGAAGATGGAGAGCTTGGACTTGCCAAAGTGCACACTGATATTACGTTGTCGAGACGCATCAAAAACAATTTGACTAAGCTAATTCTGTAGCACAGAGTTAACCTAGGTCGACTCAGAGACACGATCAATATGGTTCTAGCTTCAAATCATTGGTAATAATATGGGGGGATTTTGTCGAACAATTGGTATGCGCAAAGTAAAACATGCAAGAACACAAACTAAAATTAAAGAACAATACAGAAATTAACAAGATTATCAAGGAGTAAAGTAAAACAGATTAAAAAGCATCAATCCAATTCACCAACCCAAGCTATTCGAATCATCATCATTCTTATAAGTTGATTCTATCATGAACATTCATTCAATCTCAATAGAAGCAGTTCAATCGATCTTACTCCTAAATTAATTGAAACCACAACCCTAACTGAACTACCATTCAATTAATCTTGTGATTATCATTTGAAATTAGGATATGAATCCATAATCCTAACTCACTTTCAATCCTAAATGCATTCATAATCATGAAAACATAATAGAAATTGAAGAAGGTGAATATTCAAGTAGAATTCGAAATACCGAACCGGAACTCCAATTCTTCTCTTGCTTGAGTTAGATCTTTGGATTTATTAATGATTTAGCCTTCCATGATGATCACCAAGGAAAGCCCCATGAATTAAGTGCAGAAAAATGGAAGAATAGCAAAATGGAAATGAAGAAGATGAAGAACAAATGAGAGAAAATGAAGAACAAGCTTCTGATTCTAAAAACTAAAGAAAAGAAATATAAAACTTGTTTATTGAATTGTGAAGTGCTGTCCAAGTTTCACTAAAGTCACTAATACATATAGTGACTAAGTCTGAAGAAAAGAATGGGCCATCAACAAAACCCATCAATTCTAATTATTTACTATTTACAACCATGAAAATCAAATTCGCAGCCAAAAATTACAAGTGCAGAGGTGCTAACTTCGAAGCTTAAAATGACCCTCCAAATGACAGAATTGGCCTCGGGCTATTTCTAGTAAAGTTGTAGATCTTTTCGTTATCTTTCCAAGGACTCCTAGAACGCTCCATTCAGAGTTCCGTAGCACTCTATAGGCCCTGCAGAAGTCAGATACGTTAAGTGAGCAAAAATCCGAAAATAAGCTACAATTAGCAATTAAGCTCACTTACTTGCCTAAGACAAAACTGAATTAGAATGAGAAAATAAAAGTCCAAAAGAGGTCAAACAAGTTAAGAATGATAGACAAAAATTTAACTAAAATCACTATATCACACACAGACCATAATTGGTCCGACATGATGACCAAGCCGGTATCAGCAAGGAAATTCGAAGATAGCTGTGAAGGAACCGGGCTGGTAAACCCGCCTCATTGAAGATGGTCGGGCTGAAGATAAACCTACTGCATGGAGAATGCCAGGTTACTGAAGCTAAACCCGATGATTGAGGAAGACGGGTAGCAGCTTGTATTAACGCATTTGAAGTCGAAAGGGGGAGAATTGTTGGGAACTGTTCCGTCTTAAATGTTGGCACATGTCTCCACACGTTGACATTCCACAAAGCCAAAAGGAGTCAGACTTTGTTGGTGGCTACTTTCGGGTGAAAGGCTCGAGATGGCAGGTACTCCATGTGGACAACAAAGACCACCTCCCTCGCCTATATAAAGACATTAAGGCTTAAGGTTGAGGACACTCTGCACTGTGTTGAGACCATGAGAGTCCGAGAGTTTTCTGAGAGAGAGAGAGCTTTTGTTTGAGCCTCAAGTGAACATCTTGAGCGCATATTTGATTATAGTAAAGTACTACATCCTGTATCGAAAGTCTTCCCGTCGAGCCCGAGCATAGCGTGTCCCGCAGTGTTGTAGCGGTATAGGTTGAGAGCTTGGCTGGATCGCCATTGTTGGAGAGGTTGAGAGAACCACCACTTTGGTACATTTGTTGTAACCCATTATCTCTATAGTGGGTGTTTGATTCTGAACTAGTATCCCATGGGTTTTTTACCGAGATGGTTTTCCTATGTTAAACATTGTCTGTATTATTTCTCACTTCTCTCTTGTGCATTTTTATTTCCGCTTCCGCACCACAGTCTTGAGCATAGACCGGATTTCAAGGGTCCGGGATCGTGACCCAACAAAGACAGCCTCGAGTAAAAATATCCTTGCTTAAGTTTATTTATGCTGAAATTTTATATGTAGTTTAGTGATTGTGGTCCAATTCTTTGGTCAAATTAGAGTTAGATGCTTCCCTTTTAGTTTATGCAATTGTTAGTGTTAAGGCAGCGCCAGCTTATCAAATGGCAGTGTCTGATGTAGCAGTTTTGCCTAACTAATTATCCCACATTTGAAATAAATTTCACTTGCTCCTCTACCTATTATCTACTGAGCCATACTCATAACCAATCACATTTGAATTGAGACTCCAAGAAGTTGAATGTGTAATAACCGGACGAATCACATACATTTTAAGTTATTCTTAACCGTAAAATCTCTGAATTCCTCTTATTATTACAGAAAACACATCAAAATTTAGGCCCTAAAATTAACCATAAAATCATATGTCCCCGTAAAATTAACCATATATGTATCAGTATCACCTTTTAATGATGTATAAATACATCTTCCAACGAAAACTCAAAAATAGTTTGCAAATATCAAAGATTGAAGTAGAGATGTTAATGCCCCAAAATGAACCAATAAATCAAATATTCCCTTCGAATGAAAAACATTTAAAGCAGGGCCTCACAGGCTCACACTCACTATTTATTTCACCAAGAGTTCCATCCCAGCAATTACTAAAAGCTACAAAATGCAGGCCATTCCGTTGAATTTGTAATTTTGCCGAAAAAATCATGAACATAGTTCCTTCTTATTGTATCCTTTTATGTGATGTTCATATACACCCATAACAAGAAAAAAATGGGCAACCAGGCATAACGGCCTCTATACAAATAACATTATAGTAATTATAACACAAATATATAACGGCTGAAATTCAATATTCATTGTCTTAATTATCTTCTGACACTCTAATAATGAGTCTACTGTATTCATTCATTATCCATTGTGATTGTAACTTCTCTTGTATAATTTCACCCTTCTATGCTGGAATGGCTTTGAAAATGTCATCGAAACTGTTCTGGTTTGCAAAAATATCCAGAAGAGACAGTGCCTGAAATAATAATAAAAAATAGGACACAATTTAGTTGACCACATCATCTACCATAAGGATAAGTAACATATTCCACAAGTTGATGCATACCTCAGGCACACTCAGCTCAAGACGGAACTTAGGGCCATCATAGTGGTGAAGAATTGGTCTAAAGGAATCTTCCTCTAGTGGCTCACAAACTTTCCTAGTAATCACCTGAACCTGTAACCATCATGTATGCAAAATTCATAAGTTTATAGCAAAATCTAGTAATAATACAATTAGAATTTAATCATCATTCAATATTACCATTTAATCAGAAATCATTCAATTGATATGTGATATATCAATTGACTGAAGGACAGTATAAAACTTTACTTTTACAGCATCAGTACATTTTAGTTGAATTTATAAAATTAATATTAGCATAATTTGTGCATAGATATAATAAAATTAATTTGATTGGAGATGAGATGATACATACCTGAGCAGGGAAACGAGATTCACCAGGGCACTTCTTGTCCTCCCAAGCCGTTGGATCAATATTGGATCCTCCAAAACTTGCAGCCTGAACAAACCCCACCAAACATTTAATCATTATTATTTCTTAATTAGACCATAGCTGCTAAAGGTAAAAGTGATGGCCTAATCTATAGCTTGATGTCCAAACACAAAAGCATTTTCATCAAATTAAAGTGATGCAACAACAAACTAAAAACAAGAAAATATACACACGCATACCTCAAAGATACCATGGAGTTGGTGAGTGGAGTAGTTGTACAGAAAAAGGGGCAACCCTGGAGTTATTGTTCTTACTGAATCTCTGTATCGTGGAGGCAGACCTACAAAGCACGAGAAACATTTGTCAGCAAAATCAATTTAGAATTAGAAAGGAAGAATTTATTGACATATCAATTCCTCAAAGGATTCAATTTATTGTCATTGTAAAATATAGAGAACCACGGATTAGATTAAAGGAAAAATAAGATTACATAAAGAGAGCAAAACATGAAGAAGAAAAAAAAGGAGATAGGGGACACACCAAAGAGCTGTCTTTGGAGATTCTCTTCCATGGTATCATTGTTGCAAACAAAGATGTAGCCTCCAATGGTTTCATTCTTAGGCAGAGACTCTGATGGTGGCAGTGTTTTGAATTTCTTCTCAGCACCAGTCTTGGTGCCATCATTATTATTAGTGTTGTCCCCATGCTTCTTGTTGTTGGTGTTGTTGTTGTTCTTCTTCTTGGCAGTTTTGGGTGTGTAAAACTGATCTTCACCCTTAAAATATGTCTTGTAGCCCTTGAGATTATTGCTGTTGAGGTTGTTGTTGTTGTTGAGGTGGTGGTGGTTGTTGTTGTTGTTAAGATAGGGTGAGGATGTGGTGTTGGAATAGATTCCCTTGTTGAAGCCTCCAAAAGTGTTGTTGTTAAGGTTATTAGGATAGTAGGAGGAAGTGGTGGTGTTGGTGTTGGAATAGATTCCTCCTCCCTTGTTGAAGCCTCCAACTTCAAGAGTGTTGTTGTTGTTGTTGTTGTGAGGCATAGAGAAAAGGGGTCCATTGGAATTGGTGATCTTCCACCCATCATTGAAATCATCATCAAAAGGCTTTGATGAGTTGTTGTTGTTGAAATCACTGCCCTTGACATCAAAGTTCCTCCTCTGATCAGGCCTCTTGGAGCTGTAGCTGTTGCTCCAAATGGAATAATCATTAAGAGACAGATTGGCCAAACCAGATTCAAACCTCAACTGGTCACTGAATTTCCAAAAGTCATTGTTGTTGTCCATGGTATCTGAAAACAATTTTATGTTTAGCTCTAAATCTATATGATATGAATTGAAGAAGAATGAAGCAGCAAGAGATGGTTGGAAAAGAGAGAAGACAAGTGTTAAATAAAGATAGATGAGGGTGTGCAATTTCCTGGAAAGTTAATGAAGGGGGTAGGACATTATTTTTTGCGCGTGTAATTGTCAAAGGATGAAATTGGAATTCTTCCCCGTAACATCATATTGAGATTTTGATGTAAGGAAAGTGGGTGGAAGGAAATTATATTAAATGTTAGAATATTTTTTGAAGTTCTTGTATTATAATTAATTATTATTGCGTGAAAGTATTGTGTATTTTTGTTGGTGTTGAGATTTTTTTTAATTCGTATATATTGAATCAAAGAGTTTATACTACTCACATTTTATTTCATGTTCAATCAACTAATATTTTTATAAATATTGAGATAATTAATGTTTAATATTATGTTCTTTTTTAAATAGGTTAAATTATTCTTCCTTTTTTGTTTTGGAAAAAATATAATTATTCCATTTGTTTCTCAACGGGTAAATAAAAAATAATTTAATTTAATATAAAACAATTAAATAATACTATATCATATTTAATATAATCTCATATAACATTAAATTAAATATTCAAAGGTAATCTCATTATTTATCGTTTTTTGTTTACTTAGGTGGAGTAACGCATGACGATTAGTATAAATAAAGAAAAGGTAACGCTTGACGAGGCAAAGCGCGTTTACCTAAGAGAGGCCGAAAGTAGAACGAGACTACTGGTACTGGGGCAAGGCGGGAGGTAATTTCATAATTTCCATGCTTTGATTTTGTACCCTTTTCTAGAAGGTGCAGTTGAGTTGAGGTCCCACTTACGACTTTATTTTATTTTTAAAAATGTTAGTTTAAAACAATTTAATTCGTAAAACTTTGGAAAATAAGTGCAATTTACAAAAATGTGAACTCTAAATTCACAATTAGAAAAGTAATTAAACGAACTATGACATAAATAATTTTTAAAATAAAAATTAAATTAAGCAAGATATAATTTAATTAAGCATAATATCTTGTTTAATTTAATTCTAATTTTAAAAATATATATATCACAATTAATTTAATTACTTTTTAATTGTGAATTTAGAGTTCCCAACTTTGTAACCTGGATCTGTGTCTATTAAGGTTTTGATTTGATGTTGATTTCTACAATCTGGACCTATGTTGACAAAAATTAAAATATTGTTTTTTGAAAAAAAAAATATAAATTTATTGTAGTTTCAAAGTTATTTACGCATTTATAGTAATGAGTCGCGCCCCAGCCAGGCGCAACCGGTCGCGCCCCCCACAGGCACCACAGGGGTCCAGTCACGCCTCCACCAGGCACGACTCATTCCATCTCTAATTTCGTCACTATTTCTGTCGCTGGCACTTTTAGCGACTGAAATAGAGACCGAAATTAGCGATTAAATTTTAGCGACCAATGTTTTTTTTTTCAAAAAAAAAAGATTCGTGCCACATGGTAATTTTTTTGTTGACTACCCTGTCCCCATTTGGTAAATAAAGAAAAAAATGCCCCCATTGAAGAAAAAAAATCGTATTAATGCTATTTTTGAATATCGGACTTCAAATGGTCTAACTATTTTGTATATACAAACTTCAAACGGTCATAATTTTTTTATAGAAATGTCCGATAGAGGCGTACTTTATGTCAAAACGCTCGAAATTAAGAGAAGTAATTAAAAAATTGAAAATAACATTAAATTAACTAATTAAATAATAAAAAAAAGTAGACAAAAAGGAAATTTTGGATGATTGAATCCTAAATCCTAAATTTGAGACACTTAGAGGAATTTTTTTGGAAAAGAAAGTTGACAAAATCCCCTTCGAAAAATTACCTAGGCCTTCCTCTCTCAATTTTGAGCGTTTTGACACAAACTACGCCTCAATCGGGCATTCCTATCAAAAGTTATGACCGTTTGAAGTTTATATACATTGCACCTCAAAATGACACGTGTCTGAAAATGACACGTGTCACAACCAAGTGAGTCGCGCCTGGCTGGGGCGTGACTCAGCCCCAGTCGTGCATGGTGGGGGCGTGTCCGGTTGCGTCTTCGTGGGGCATGATTGGTTGCTATACTTGCATAAATAAGTTTGAAACTGCAGTAAATTCGTAATTTTTTTTAAAAAAGCAATAAATTAATTTTTTTGCCGACTTGTGTTTACTAAGGTTTTTTGGTTTAGAGTGTAACGGGTGGATTGCCACATCTTGTTGTGATTCTCTTTTATGCGAGAGTCATGCAGGTTGAAGGTGTTTTGGGTGTTGTGGTGTTGTGGTCATGAAGGATTGAGGTGTTGTGGTCATGAAGGAGAAATGGAAATGGAGAAGGTGTGCTTGAACACGAAGGCATGGAGAAGTCGACGAGGTTGCCGAAGTAGGAGACAAGGGACTTAAGTGAAATGTTGATTTCAATGTTGTTGATGCAACAATGGAGACGTGGATTGCAACTTAGTGAAATCAGAGGGATCCAATTTTACAATAAAAATTTTAGGGGAAGAAAATCTCTGATTTACGAAATCAAGGGGATGAAAATAATTGATTTGTGAAATTAAGGAATTAAAATTATAATTTAGTCAAAATTATATTTATAATTAATTACAATTTTTTCCTGAAAATTTAACAAAAAATGGAAACATATTTTTATTGTGTAAGAGAAGATGTAAAAAATTTGCACAACAAAAAACATAATTTCATTGATAAAATACATGATAGAACCAAGTTTTTTGTTATGTATTATTTTATACCCTCTCCTTACACAAGGAAACATGATTTTACTCAATTGTAATAAAAGTAAATTATATATAGAATTTTTTTTGTAAAATTTTAACAATTAAAACATATTTCCTTTGTGTAAGAAGGGATGAAAAAATTCACACAAAGTAAACACAATTTTGTTAACAAAACACACAACAAAATTACATTTTTATTGTGTATATTGTTTTGCATTCCCCTTATAGAATGGAAACATGCTTTCATTTTGTATTTTGTCAAAGAGATCGTGTTTCTATAAAAAAAGTATTTTTTTGAAAGAAAAAAATTAAAGCACACATGGGGTGTAAGTACTTAGAAATCATTTACAAAACGATTATTTACAAAACCGTATTAGAAGTCTACATTCTAAGATGGTCTTTGTAGAAAACCGTCTTAGAGTGTAGATTTTCTAAAACAGTTTTGTCAATAACCGTATTAGAATCCTCAATTTTTACTTTTTATTTAAAAAAATACATTCTAAGACGGTATTGTTATTTGGAATACCGTCTTAGAAATCAAACCTTCTAAGACGGCCTGAGAACTGTCGTGGAAAGTTTTTCCACGACACCGGCTACAAAGATGGTTTTTGAATCACCGCAGAATGGGTTAAATAACCGACGTAGAAAGCGCTTTTTGTTGTGGTGAGTAGAAAATTTGGGAATCAGAATAACAACTTTTATAAGGGTTTGAAAGCTACTATTCTCACTCCAAGCTTGGAAAAGGAGTCCATCAGTCAAAGAAACCATCCTAGAGAGAACGAGTGAAGAGGAGCAGCCAATCAACATTCACCATCTTAAGCTTGGAATATTACTCCTGATGGCACTATTTGCAAGCTGGAGGATGTTTAGGAAAATTCAATCATTTTTAATAGAGACACTTTTGGAAACATTTTTAAAAGGAAGAGGCAATTGGAGGGTAGAATTAAAGGAGTGCATTGCCAACTTGATGTTACAATTACTTTTGACCTGGTTTGTTTGGAAAAAAAGCTTTAACATGATTATAGAGAGGTTCTTGTTCAGTAAGAAATCCTTTGTTCCATAAATCTAGAGATGAATGGATAAAATTTGGTAATAAAAAGACCAAAGGTTTTCATACCCAAGTAGTTACCAGATACGTGAAAAGGTATATGGCCTCCATTGATTGAACTTAATGTATTGACTTAATTGTTCTTCAGATAGAGGCACATAATTTCTTCAAGAAGATTTTTCAATATGATGTGATGATTTTCCCATCATTGTCTCTAACTTCAAACTATTCCAAAAATTATTGCAGATTTACATGATGAGTTGTTGAAACAAGTTTCCTTTACTAAAATCATGAATGTTGTTTTCTCTGAGTCCTTACAAAGCACCAATTCTAGATGAAATTCAACCTCTCGTCTTTAGATCTTACTAGAATCTAGTAGGCTATGAGGTTTGATAGCTAGTCTCCAATGCTTTTTCTACATATATTATTCTCCTAAGCTTGTAGATACTCTCATTGTCCATATTCTTAAGTCAAACTCCCCAACTCTGCTCAAGGACCTTAGACCAATCAGTCTCTGGAATGTTCTTTTTAATATCATTACAAAGGTGTTGGTTAGTAGGATTATACTTTATCTTGATCTTTTTATTGCCCCTTTCTAAAGTAGCTTCATCCCTAATAGAGGCCCAACTAATAATGCTTTCATTGGTCAAGAAATTGTCCACCATTTTCATAAGAAAAAAGTAATTTAGGTTACATCTTCTTTAATATTTACTTTGAGAAAGCTTATGATCATGTTGATTAGGAATTTTTTAGGGTTACTTTAGAAGAGTATGGATTTCCTACTCATATTATTCAGTTGATTCTTAATTGTACTACTTCTGCTTCTTGTTGGTTAGAATCCTTCATACGTAGCCATTTTCGAGACCTCAAAAATCATCTATGGCTGCTTTCAGGATCAATGATTGTCCCCAAAAACCAACACCAGACTTTTCAACATATTTTGTCCTCACTCACACACTTTTGGAAAACTTCTTAGAAAGTCACCCATCCCATAACTACTCCAAGTCAAACACACTTAACTAATGAGTTCTTAAGTGATAAGCTACTGAAAAGTAGATGCATCTTGTTGGTATGAGTAGTATCAATTAATTCCTTTAGGTCATCCTTAATTGTACAATCTCATACGCATACAACCTTTGGATCCTTCTCTTTAGGTATGATTGTTTGGGGTGTTACATGTCCATCGACTTTCGTCTAGTTTGTCTTCAAACCACATCGTAGTAGAAGATATGTTTGCTTTGATACCATTTGTAACATCCCTTATTATTGACTTCTCAACGGCTCTTACACTACAACACTTTACAGGTTACACTTTACTACACATCCTTGTTGGTTAGAACCTTCTATGTGATGACCCTCAGGGTGGCGCGATTGGCGCCAGATTCCGCGCGATTAACGCCGGGATTACTCAGCAGAAAACCCTATGAAGGGTGTGGCGCGAGTGGCGCCAGGGCTGGCGCCGGTAGCGCTAAACCCACTGGAACTTCACGCACAGAGCGCCAGAGCCATGCGAAGAGCGCCAGAGGTTTCCAGCCCGCGCGAGTAGCGCCATTGGTGGCACGGGAAGTGGTCTGGAAAACCAATTCTCTCTGGTTTTTCACGCGGTCAGCGCCAAGTGTGGCGCGGGTGGCGCCACAGGTTCTGGAAGTTGGCGCTGGAGGCGCGGGGATGGCGTTGTTGGCGTCAGAGCACGGCCTTTGCGGCGCGGTTAGCGCCAGAGGTGGCGCGGATCGTGCCAGACCTCGGGCAGGCCTAGTATAAAAGGCCAAAAACGCGAAATTGAAGAGGAAAAAACTGATCTTCTTCTTCCCCACGCCCAAACCTCCATTGAAGACTTGCCCAAGCTTCCTAGGACCCATTTTCTTGACCTAAACACCTCCCTATGACCCTTAATCTGGTGAGAACCATCTTGAGAGCTTTAATCCTTCATCAATCCTTTTGAAAGCCCCTCTTTGAGTGAGAATTCAATTCTCAAGGGAATTCAAGAAACTTGAGTTTGGCGAAGAATTTAGGCGCAGCACGGACACCTGAGCTTGAGGAAGCTGTCCTAAAACCTTTCTAGTTGTCACTGAGGTAAGAAACTCGAGTTTCTCCAGTTGATTTCTGATTTGGGGTTTTCTGTGAATAGTGACCCATATGAGCTGGGGCTATAATTAGCCCAGGGTCCTGTAGAGAAATGTGTTTAGAACGATGTAGTGATGAAGGATTAGCTTTCAGATGGTGAATTGGTGAACTTTGAATCTTGGCTCTGTGGTTTGCTTGTGTGACTTTTGTGATAAGTCACCTATTGGTTATGTGACATGCAAGAGCCTTGATTATGTTTGTATTTTGAGCCTGAGAGGCTAGTTGAACGGTGCCTTGAGTGAGGTATAGACCGTTCTAGTTATATTTGAGTTCTAAGGCTGATGAGAGCTTGAGCTCATGTTTGTGATTGGCATTGAGTCTATGGTGACTCAGATGCTTTGTTTGAGTTGTGATGGACCTTGTAAGGTCTGTGAGAAGCCTAGTGTGTGCTGGGCCACGATAAACCCTAAGCTAGAGGACGTATGATATGCTTGTATTGATTGTATGCCTGAATTGGTTTTGATACAAGTACATATGCCTTGATTAGGGCTTGACACCGAGGGTGTCGGTGGCGGGAGCCACAGAGCAGGGAAAGAACTGCAGAGCTAGCCTTTGCCAGGTAAGTTCTTGGTCCCTATGGATGATTTCCCGCTTGTTTGTGCCACACCACACTCCGGGTGGAGTGATGGTCATATTCATGATGCATACATTTGGTTGTAAATATTGTTAATAACAGTAACGACCCGCATCGTTGCTACGATATCACTAACTCTAATCTTGTAAATTTTAAATTTTAATGAAAACTCCATTAATTTGATTATGAAAATGGTAGTAAATTTTTTGCGATAATACAATTATCATACACACGATACAATTATAATGATTGAATACATATATATGCATATGTTAAACCAGTACACATCATTCACATGTTTAGAACTTAATTTAGTTTTACATATATTTACACCTCAAAATTACGTGTCCACAAAAGAATCAAGGGACTAACTAAGAAAGAGTTGATTAACAAAACACAACTCTTTCCCAAAAAGAACTCCAACTTCATCACGTTGGCTTGGCGGCTTTAACCAAAAAGAATCTCCTCCAGAGTCACCTAATGTTGCTCATCTGCTCACACGAATGAAAGTTTGCGATCATCACAGGTACCAACCACACGGTACAACAAATGCAAGGGTGAGTTTATTATATAAAACCAACAAGCATTAGATAACAACAATTGGAAAGAAACAACAATAACTACCACAATTATTACCAGAATTCCATCAGTCCAATACACACTCGACAAAACCAATCATCTAATTCATTTCACAAATCAAACAATCATGATCAGAATGATGCATGCTCTTAATTTCACTTTCACCATGCTATGTGGTACCATATCTAGGGAAATAACCTCTCACAGGAAAATGATTCATCGCCAATCAGGGTCACCCTGTTGTGCACTAGTCATTCCCCCCCACGGTGATCAACCAGTGGCATATGGGAATTCCAAACTTGATGGCCCCTTAGTACCTGTATTTTCATCCTATAGAAACCCACAAGTATGCACATGCCTTCATTCTATTTCCATCAATGCAATATGAAGTATGAAACATGAGCATCATCAATGCATGACCATGGCCAGGGACACACCCTTCCTCGCAAGGATGACCAGTCATACACCCCCCATGTACATACACAACCATACAAATATGGGTTCACCGATGCACTAACCGTGGCTAGGAACACATCTTTCCTCGCAAGGGTAACTAACCGGTCACTGCATCCTATGTGTACATACACAACATACAACCATGGGCACCACCAATGGATGACCCGACTAGGAACACATCCTTCCTCTCAAAGGTAACCAGTCATGCACCCCTATGGGTATCCATGTGTATCCACATCACACAATGACATTGTCCACATCAACACTATCTCTCACCAATGTCATTATCAACATCAACACCATGTCACCTCAATGTCATCAACAACATCAACATCATTTTATTTCAATATCATCATCATGAACACTAATAATATCCCATTTCAACATTACCACCCACATCAACATTGTTTCATTCAAACATCACCAATCACATAATCATTATCTCGTTCAAACATCACCAACACATCAATAACATCTTAATTTCAATATCATCAACAACAACAATAATAGATACACCGCATCCCATTAGTTACAAACACACATCAAGCATAAATTCATTCATCCCATTAGTTAAGAACTTAGTTTTTTCCTTGAAAAACCAGCACACAATAGGGACAGGCAGATATCCTCATAGTTGGATTCCCTGGCCCCCAACCATGGTACCAAAGCTATAACTAAATAATAAACTCCCCTTACCTAACTAGGAGTTTTCCCTTTTATAGCCTAGCGGTGTTGTTTCGTGATCCTTCAAATATGTGTGCTTGTCCGAACATAGAGCTCTGTATACCAAATCGAAGACAATTTAGTATAGATTTCAAGGACAAGGTCAATGTTAATAGTTGGGGTCAAATACCCGCTCATATCAAAAAGGGATTAAAAGGGTGTTTTGGGATTTCACATCAAAAGACATCATTTTGAAATTCCAATCACACCAATGTGACCGGGGTTCAACAAGGATTACAGAAATGACATCAATTTCATAAAATGAGAATTTTACAACATCTCATTTTCAAAGGATTTTCAAAGGAAGTGTAAAACTCCCAACAACGGTACCCAAAACACAAGACATTAAGAGAAACTTAAACTAGCTAGGAAAATACAAAGGAAACCAAGATTACCTTAAGTTGAAGGGAGGTTCTTCTCCGTGTCGAGGTCTCGTGGCAAGCAACGGTGGCTTAGGGTGGTTGATGGTGGTGGAAGGGAGGTTCTATGGCTTTTTGGGTGAGTTTTAGAGAGAGAAAACGAAGAAAATGCGTTTCTGCGCGTTACTGAACATATTTATAACCCAAGTGTCTCGCTCAACGTGCCCTTCCTTGCTCAGCGCAATTTTCTCTCTGTCTGGAAATATTTGGGAATTGCACTGAACGTGACTTGTCTCGCTCAGCACAACAGCATGCCTCGCTCAGCGCGCTCGTTTCACTTAGCGCGACATCAAAACTTGTTATTTTAAAGATCCCAACAGTCAAAATGTGCAAAGATGGGTTGTGAAGCGACTGCCAAAATTTGACGACGATCCAACGGTTAACGAATACAAAATTATAGTTTTACCGAAGTAGGTCATGTTTCAAACTATTCATTACATATTCACAATCATAAATCAAACAATTAAACAACACAATAATTACATCAAATATCTAATTTCAATTATTGAAATTTTAGGATGTTACAATAACTAGGATGAGAAGTAATACTTAAGAATCCTATGATGTAATATCATTGTCCCTAAACCTCTAAAGATGTATCTCTTCTACGGGCCACTTATCCTTGTTTCCTTAATTGTGTAAGATTATACTTAATTGGCCTAATCATGTTTCAAGTGTCAAATATATATATATATATATATATATATATATGTTGCAATTACTAGGTTAGACACAAGATTTTTTATAAGTTTGTGTGAATGTTATCATGGCATGTTAATGATAATAAATCGAAATAGTACAAATCCTGGGTGGTTTGAAATCTTAATTATTTAATTTGAATATACACCTTACATGATGATGTGTTGCAAACACATCTTAAATATAGCGTTAGTTTTAGGTCATAATTGTAGTAAATAGTTAGAAAATAG
The DNA here is from genome assembly GCA_007407185.1 of Glycine tomentella. Taxonomy (NCBI): domain Eukaryota; kingdom Viridiplantae; phylum Streptophyta; class Magnoliopsida; order Fabales; family Fabaceae; genus Glycine; species Glycine tomentella. Next base: position 77,368 of record PYAF01005884.1, read on the forward strand.
TATAAGAATTAGTCATATTTAGTATTTTGCATTATAAAAGCATTTTAATATCATGTTAAGTGTTTGCAGGCCAAAAAGAGGAAATTTAAGAGCAAATAAAGAAGGAAACAAGACCTGGACCCTCA
>PYAF01005884.1:95195-132945 GCA_007407185.1 Glycine tomentella
TCTGAATGATTGATTATTTAATTTTATTGTTTATGGTTAATTGCAATAAAATTAATTTTAGAAATTAGATAATATTTAGTGATCTTTATAATTTAATTGATTAAAGCCTAGCCACAACAACTTTAATTATTTAAATTATATATTAAGAGTCTCTAGATCACATAAGGTAAATAATATTAATTGTAATTAATCATAATATAATATAGTAGATATTATCCCACGGGAATTTCTATTATATTTTTGTATGATTAATTAGTATAAAATATTAAATTATATTTTTTGATTTGCCCACAAGGATCAAGAAATATAACTTGATAGTTTTATTATAATGTTTATGTGAATTTAATTGGATTAAAATTTTAGCCCACAGGCAAATTTTATGTCGCTAAATTCATAATTTTATGAGCATGACTTACATTGGTAAAGCATGATACATTATTTTGTCTCAAATTTTAATGATAAGCATAAATGTTGAATTATTTTGCAACTACACAACCTATTAATACAATTGTTGTCCCGGAATTGAGAGAAGATTATTTTTTCTATCTGGAAGGAAAAGATTTTGCTATCTTGAAAGTTGAGCCACCAGCAATTATAGAGAACGGTGAACCAGAGGAGATGGATCTGTATGAGTATTGGAAAGATCCAACTGACTCTGTGTGATGTTCATTAAGACTAAAATATAGGCTGATATTAAGGGCTCAATTGAACAGTATGACAATGTCAAAGTGCTCTTGAAGTACATTGATGAACAATTTGAAACTTCAGGAAAGGCATTGACAAATACCTTAATAATGAAATTTTCTTCCATGAAGCTCAATACTCTGAGGGGTGTGCGTGAGCACATCATGCATATGAGGGACATTGCAGCTCAACTAAAAACTAATAGAGATGGACATGTCTGACTCTTTTCTGGTGCATTTTATTCTGAATACTCTCCCAACACCATATGGTCCCTTTAAAATATCTGACAACACATAAAGATAAATGGTCTATTAATGAACTCATGACCATGTGTGTTCAGGAAGAGCGGAGGTTGCAGTTGGAACAAGGAGAGAGTTCTCTTATGATGATTGAAAAGAAGGATAATAAGAAAGGCCATAAGAACAAGGGAAGTGGTAAAATACCACCTCAAGCTGGAGTTAAGAAAGAATCCAAGTGTTTCTCCTATAAAAGGAAGGGGCACATGAAGAAAGATTGTCCTATGTTCAAGCTATGGTTTGGAAAAGAAAGGTATGCCTACCTATTTAGTTTGTTATGAATCTAATATGATTAATCATAACACATGGTGGATTGATTTACAATATGGTCTTTTCTATATTAATTTGCAAAATGATACCACTTATGATGGTATGCATGTTAATGTTAGCACAAAACGATGTGTTAATGAATGAGGATTCCTCTATGTTGTGACACCTAAGATTAGAACACATCTCTATCGAGAGAATTAAGAGATTAGTAAATGAAGGGGTACTTAGTGCTTTGGATTTTGCTGATCTTGATACTTGTATAGATTGCATTAAGGGTAAGCAAACTAACAAGTCTAAGAAGGGTGCAAAGAGGAGCTCAAATCTATTAGAAATCATACATATAAATATTTGTTTTCCAGACATGGATGCAAGTAGTCCGAAATATTTTATCACCTTTATAGACAATTTTTCACGATATATGTATCTCTACTTCATTCTAAAGATGAAGCTTTAGATGCCTTTAAAGTTTTTAAGGCCGAAGTGGAGAAACAATGACAAAAGAAAATTAAGATTGTGAAATCCAATAAAGGTGATGAATACTATGGTAGATACATGGAGAATGGACAAGCACCTGGTCTATTTGTGAAGTTTCTTCAAGAGCATGAGATTGTTGCTCAGTACACTATGCCTGGTTCTCCGGATCAAAATGTTGTGGCAAAAAGGAAGAAACCGAACCTTAATGGACATGGTGCAAAGTATGCTTAGTAATTCCAAGCTTCCTAAGTCATTGTGGACTGAAACACTGAAGACGATAGTGTACATTATTGAATCGAGTTCCAACTAAGGTTGTCCCAAAGACACCATTTGAGTAATTTAAGAGTTGGAAATTGAGTTTATTACACGCACACATCTGGGAATGTCCGTCTGAAGTGAGAATCTATAACCCACAAGAAAAGAAGCTTGGCCCAAGGACCATTAGTGGATACTTCATTGAATATGCTAAAAGGTCTAAGGGATACAATTTGTATTGTCCATTTCAAAGTACAAGGATTATGGAATCGAGAAATATTGAATTTCTTGAGAATGATTTGATTAGTGGGAGCGATCAATCCATAGATTTTGTTTCTGTGAAAGATCATTCAGTTACTCAACCATCCACTTCAAATCTTAGACTGGTTGTTATTAACAATACCCTTCCAGCTCAACTTGGTGTTGTGCAACCTATCATTCAAGATCCACAACCTGCTGATAATCTACTAGATTATGTTGTTCATAAGGAACAAGAAGAAATTGTTGATCAACCAATTAAACAACAAGTTCCTCAAGAAGATAATGAAACAACATTAAGGAGATATACCAGAATAAAGAAATCAGCGATACCAAGTGACTTTGTTGTGTATCTGCAGGAATCTGACTATACTATTGGAGCTGAAAATGATCCTGAAACGTTTTCACAAGCCATGAGTTCTAAAGAATCAAACCTGTGGTATGATGCTATGAAAGATGATATGAATTCTATGACATCGAATGGAGTCTGGGATCTTGTTTAGTTGTTTGATGGTGCGAAAGCCATTGAATGTAAATGAGTCCTTCTAAGAAAGACTCATTTAGGCAACATTGAGAGATATGAAGCAAGACTCGTAGCCAAGGGATTTAATCAAAAGGAAGGAATCGACTACAAGGAGACATTCTCTTATGTATCTAAGTAAGATTCTCTTCGCATCATTCTGGCACTAGTTGCACATTTTGACTTAGAGTTGCAACAAATGAATGTGAAAATGAGTTTTCTCAATAGAGACCTAGAGTAAGAGGTTTATATGAAACAACATGAAGGATTATCCTCTATTGAGGGTGAGCAATTGGTATGCAAACTTAAGAAATCTATATATGGATTGAAACAAGCCTTCCGTCAATGGTACTTAAAAAATTTCATGACGTTATTTCTTCATTTGGTTTCGTAGAAAATGTTATGGATCTCTGTATATACCAGAAGGTCAGTGGGAGAAAAATTAGTTTCCTTATTTTATATGTGGATGATATTTTACTTGCAACCAATGATAAGGGTTTGCTATATGAGGTGAAACAATTTCTCTCTAAGAACTTTATATAAAGGATATGAGTGATGCCTCTTACGTTATTGGCATCAAGAGATAGAGTAAAAGGTGTTCATTGTTTGTCTCAAGATACCTATATTAACAAATTTTTGGAAAAATTTAGAATGAGTAATTGTTCAACAAGTGTAGCTCCCACTATGAAGGGTGACATGTTTAATTTAAGCGAATGCCCGAAAAATGATCTTAAGCGGGAACAAATGAAGAACATTCCTTATGCTTCAGCTGTTGAAAGCCTTATGTATGCTCAGGCCTACACAAGACCTGATATTGCTTTTGCGGTTGGGGTGTTAAGGAGATATCTAAGTAACCCAGGTTTTGACCACTGGAAAGTTGCAAAGAAAGTGATAAGATACCTTTAGGAAACTAAGGATTATATGCTTATACACAGACGGACTGACAATTTAGAAGTGATTGACTACTCAGATTCAGACTACACTAGCTATGTTGATTCGAGAAAATTGACTCTGGGATATATTTTTATGCTAGCCAGTGGAGCTGTGTCTTGGAGAAGTATCAACAGACCTTAATTGACTGCTACTTCCACTATAGAGGTTGAGTTCGTTTCTTGTTTTGAGGCTACCTTACATGATGTATGGATAAAGAGTTTCATTTTTGGGCTATTGAAGATATACTATGATAATTCAACTGCTGTTTTTTTATGGCTAAGAATAACAAAAGTTGTAGTTGAAGCAAGGACATTGACATTAAGTATCTAGCCATAAGAGAATGTGCTAAAGATAATACAATGGTTATTGAACACATTAGCACTAAATTAATGACTGTCGATCCTTTAACTAAGGGCATGCCACCATTCAAATTTAAGGATCATGTGGAAAAAATGGGACTTGGTTCCCATATGTGATTTTCAATGTAAGAATGTTATTAAGAAACTCTATTGTGATGTTTTTCATTCAGTTTATGTGCATCTACAGTTATTTATTTTGAGAAACATCAATTAAGTTTGGATCTAGAATAAACATTAGGTTTATTCATTAAGTTGTATGAACTTGAAAAATATAATGCAATGTAATACATGGAAGGTACTACTCGCATATATATTAGAGGAACTATCGCCATGATTCATGTATTTTATTTCTCACTAAAGTGTATGATAAGATATGTGGACCAAGTGGGAGAATGTTGGTTTATTTTGATTGACTAAATCAAAACCACATAAGGTGGTTCACTCACCTTATCTTCTTAGGATTAAGTTGTTGTTAATCTTACCAATTAATCTTATCCCTTATCTTTTTAGCAACTAAGCCCACGTTTTATGCATATAAAAAACCAATCTCTTTGATGGGAAGAGGTTATAAAAGGAAATGTGCACCATGGCCAAGGTATCTGTGCTTGCTATCTGAAAATCTCAATAAGCCAAAGCTTCCAAGCTCCTTTTGATACTATTTTAACGAAGACAAATATATTATCTTTAGTGTGTTATAAGATAAAATCATATTAAAGTCCCTAAAAACATAAAATATGTTTAAATTAATAATGTTTACATATCCTTTAGGAAAGGTTCTTATATAATCTGATTCAGCCATAACAATGAAGTTATTGAAAAAAAGATGTTATATATATATATATATATGAATTTACTAACATATACACTCATATTTTGAGAAAACGTAGCTTACTTTTGGAGGAAGGCCTGTAATTCTAGCAGATGCACCTGTCACATTTCCTTTTAATTTCTAATTTGGGCTTTTATATTGGTTCCCTGTACTAATAAAAAACACTTTAACTTCTGCACCAAATATACATGATAAATTATTTTACAATATTGTATGTTTGACTTTAAAATAATGATATTATACCAAAAAAATACATACATGATAGAAAACGTATGTAATAAAATGTGTTACTTAGATTTTATTTAAATATCCCATGAACAATGTATTTTTACATGTTTTTAACTATTTGTACTTCTAAAATCATATGTATATAATCAAAATTATTTTGGCTAAAGAACCAAAATAATATTTTTTTCATAATTATTTACCAATTTGGGGCTGTTTGAAACTTATTTACAGAAATGGGGCGGTCAAACACGCCTAATTTCGTCACTAACAGATTTTGCGACAGAATTTTCCGTCGCAAAAAGTGTTAGCGACAAAATTAGAGACGGAATTTGGGTGTTTTTCAAATTAGGTGACCCAAACTCCGTCTCTAATTCCGTCGCTAACACTTTTTGAGACGGAAAATTCCGTCGCAAAATCTGTTCGCGATGAAATCAGCGACAGACTAAGTCACGCCCAAATTAGGCGTGTTTGACCACCCCATTTCTGTAAATAAGTTTCAAACAGTCCCAAATTGGTAAATAATTATAAAAAATATTATTTTGGTTCTTTTGCCAAATTATTTTTGAATGACTTTGCGAAGTTAATTAACTTTTATAATACATTGCCCACACACAATTTTCAACTTAAATAATACAAATTTGATTTTTTTTGCAATGCATATGAATAATTATTTTAAAATTCTATAACTATTGTTAATTAAAAAATGTGCTAATGCTTCCTAAATAACATGGTCAACCTCTCCAAAAAAAATAATAAATAAATAACATGGTCAAAATCCACATTCATATTATAAAAAGTGAATTAATGAAGAAAATGGAAGCAACACACTATTTTATATCTTCTTTCACTACCTCTTTTAGTTACACGTTTTATTTAAATATTTTATTTTCAGCACTGCCTAAAATATTAAAAGCTCTTCTCATTTTCAGGATACAGGTTCTCCAACACAATCTTCTCTCCGCTACTTTTGCTAGTATCCAAGACGCTCTAAAATAGTGACTAGATGACACACAAAACAAGTTCAACTTTAGTTGCACTGATTGAAATTGTTAGTTTTCTTAATTTTGATTCTAAAAAATGTGATTCTAATTTTCTTAACTCTATGCTGCTAGTCATTTTCCTTTGTGTGGTGGTTTCTTAAGTTTATGGGACACCTTTTATTTATGATACTGTCAAATCATTTTCATATGTTTATTTGGTAGATTAAGTCAAGAATCTTCACAAGGAAGAAGACATTCTTATTCAGAAATTCAAAATTAGGGAGGCAAAGTGAAAATGTTGTCTCTCACAGGTTCTCCATATGCTCTCCAATTCCATATAGGAAAAGTTCAGCTTATAATCCACTTTTATTGTTTGGTATTTAGGTATTATAGTATATTATTATAATATACACATTCTTTCATTGGTTATAAGCTCTATTTGCATTGATCACACAAAACCATGTTAATTGGATATTGATAGTACATGAAGTATTAACTTATTATTTGAATTTCTAGACATTTGAAAAGTATATAAAACTATTTTTAGAATCACATTAAATCTAAGGACATTGCTGTTGGTTTTGTTTATAAATTTTGTCTTTCACCATAGTAAAAGTTTAAATGTTGTTTGGTGCAAACTAATTTGGAAACAAAACAAAATTTGAATAGGTTGTAGTAGAATAGTAACAAGTTAAAATTTAAATGTTGTTTGGTGCAAGCTAATTTGGGGAAAAAAATCTAAATAGGTTGTAGTGGATAATGTAGTTATAAAATTTTATATAATTATATAACTTTTACCTACAATTGGAGGTCGTATCTAAAAGTTATTGGTTTTTACCTACAGTTGAAGGTTGTAGGTATAGGTTAATGATTTTTGCCTAAGTATATTTCAAATTGTAGGTACCGCTTCTAGTGACAATCAAATTTGATTGTAGGTAAAAAAATATATCCGTAGTATAACCTATAATGACATATTATTAACTGTCATTATATACCCCCTCAAAGTTGACGGGAAAAAAATGTTGTAGGATAAAGTCTAATATACATTTACCTACAGATTTTTTTACTTAAAGTGACAATTTTTTACCATATGAATATATCATTTTTCTTGTAGTGAAGGCAATGTGTCAACAAAGTTTACTTTCATTTCAGACATACATCCTGGGAAATTGGAATGTAAGATTAAGGTTATGTTCGGCAAAACTAATTGAAAAGCTAGTTGATAGCTTAAAGTAAAAAACTAGCTTATTAAATTAGAAATTTTTGGTAAAGTTAGCTATTGAAGTAACTAAAAAGTGTAAAATGACAACAATAATAAAATTATGATTTATTTTAAAAAGATAACAAGGAAAATTAATAAATATATTGGGGATAAAAGTGGAAGAAAATATTAGAAGCTAACATTTTAAAAATGTTACTTCAAGTAGCGTTTCAAAAAACGCTAGAAACTAATGAGAAACTACTAAAAAAAGTTTTTTTGCCTACCAGTGAATGAGTTTTTCCACTAGTAAAAAAGCTAGAAATTAGCTTAACCGAACATAGCACAAGGCCCGCATAATTAGGCTGTGGTATGTACTAGAGTTCAAGAATCCTAGAGAAGTCAACAATATCCAAATGATCTTACTTGATTTAACAAAGTATTTTTATCCTTTATATTTTAATAATTCATTCAATTTTGTTTCAACATTCTTAGTTCAATTTTACTGACAACTATAAAACTTATTTCATTTTTATAGTCTACAAAAATGCACGTATGTATAAAGAAAAAATACATTAATGCTTTTGACAAATTACTACATGAAGGGTCATCATATGTGCTTAAAAATTTGGTGATTTCTCTAAATGATAGCAAGTTCCAGACCACAATGAATAAGTACAGGCTTGAGTTCCTTTAGAAAACTGAGTGCATCCCTATTGAAGTTGTACCAAAATATCATTTTGACTTTATGCCTTTCTCATGCATCCTTTCAAGGGATGACTTATTGATTGGTAATTAAACTTAACCTAAGTATTTTGCATAATACAAAATGCATTGTTAATTTTAGATATACTTATTTTATGTTTGTTTTTCAGACATTATTGGTCAAGTTGTGGAGAAGGACAGTGTTTAGGAAAGTCAGAAGAATGGAAAAAAAAAACATATTGATGTTGTTCTTCAAGATTTACAATTAAGTTTTTTCATATAATTATTGCAAAATTCATTATACTTTTTTAGAAATCACTTATAACCAAGGTGCTTTTATCAGGTCTAATTTGGTTCATTGTACTCTTTGGGGTGAATTTGCTAACCAAATGCAACAATACCTAGATAAACATGATGAACAAGCTCATGTTACTATTGTTTTACAACTCTGTAAATTGAAAACATGTTGTGGTAATCTTTATTTTATTTTAATAAATTTATATTTTTAAAAAAATGATATTTAACATTCATATTTGTAGGAGAGATGGGCATTTCAAATGCATTCTTTGGGACTAGGCTTTATCGTGATACTGACCTTAAAGTTGTGAAGAAGTATCAGGAAAAGTACAATTATTTTTTTCATACTTATTCAATTCATGTTCAATGTCATAAATAAAATTTAATTTTTATTCTGTTCATATATAATTTAGGATGGATGCCATTGAATTACAATCATCTCAAGTCGTTGGTCGAAGATCAAATCAACCAATAATGTCTTTGTATGAGGAATTGCTACAAACCCAAAAAAATGACAATTATTGATTTGATAGAGGCTTCTCACGTAATTTATATCAGTAAGGACAAAAAATTTCTCATTTTTAATTTATTACATTAATTTCAAAATTTTAACATGTGATATATTCTTTACTAGGGTAGTTTTGGATCGGTTCTTGCACTATTAAGGTTGAATCTGAATATGGTTGGTGCTATCAGTCCTGCGTAATTTTTTTTAAGAAAGTCACACGATTAAATAGCATGATTTACTGTACAACCTATCATAGATTTGTCACTGTTTTATCTAGGTTTGGTCTTAAATATTATGCAAAATAAGCACATATGCACCAAAATTAATTTGTGTATTATAATCATAATTACAATGGGATAAATTATTTTTCAGGTTTAAGGTGCATTTGAAGGTTATTGATAACTCAACATATGCTTCCTTTGTTTTGTTTGAAGGCATTCTTAAGAGATTATATAGGGATGAAAGCAACCGATTTTGTTGCCCCCATCTGATAAGGTTTTTTAAATTTAAATAATATATTTTTCTCAATAATCTTATTTTTTAAACTAATAATGTTTTATTATAGGTTACTAGGCAACAATAATTTATTTTTTTATTTAATTCTTGTATAGGAGATTAATCCATCTGCTATGTATGAAACTTCAAAAGAACTCCAAAAATTTGCGGGCAAACAATTTCTCTTTAAATTTGTGGTTAAGGATTTTAACAGATACGAAGAGAGCCAGACTTTTGTTATCAAAAAGATTTCAGACGATACACAAATAATTACCAAATTCAAAACTCTTCATGATATCAAGGTTACCATTTATCCCAAATTCATTTAATCTTAATATATCTCGTTTTGCTTGTTGACTATTAAACTTAATTTAGTTTTTGATCCATTGGACTTAATTGTTAAATGGCTCAATATCTAAAAATATCTAAGAAGTGTGTAGTCCAAATTCTAGAGTAATTCACTCTAGATTGTTCCATAGAAATATCTAGAATACATTAACCTAGAAACTACCATGGAAATATCTAGGCTAGGAAAATTATGGAGAATTCTAGAGAATGAATTATAACCACTAGTTAAAAGTTGTGTTGGCGCAATCCTAGCCATTAGTTAAGGAGGTGCCACTAGTATAAATAGGGGTCATATCCATCATCTTGTACTAAGCCAAAAAGCCAAAAGAAAAAGAGTTGTGTAGTTATAAAAGTGTTCTCTTCAAATCTTTCTAAAACTTTTTCTTTCTCAAATATCCTCCTTCCAACAAAGTGGTATCAAGAGCCTTAAGATCCTTTCTAGAGAGATGGTAAGTAACAATATGGTTCCTTTCCAAGTCCTCATGATCACCAAGAGCAACTATGATAATTGGAGTATCAAGATGAAGGTCCTTCTTGGATCACAGGATGTGTGGGAAATAGTAGAGAAAGGCTACAATGAGCCACAAGAAGGAGCTACTTTATCCCAAGACGAAAGGGATAGCTTGAAGGATTCAAGAAAGAGAGACAAGAAAGCTCTCTATCTCATCTATCAAGGATTAGATGATGATGCTTTTGAGAAGATTTCGGAGGCAACCACCGCACAGGAAGCATGAGAGAAACTACAAACTTGTTACAAGGGTGTCGAGCCAGTCAAGAAGGCACGTCTCCAAACTCTAAGAAGTGAGTTTGAAACTTTACAAATGAAAGATGCCGAAAGTATATCAGATTATTTTTCTAGAGTCTTGACGGTGACTGATCAATTAAAAAGAAATGGAGAAAAGATAGATGATGTAAAAATCATGGAGAAGATTTTGCGATCTTTAGATTCGAAATTCGATCATATTGTCACCGTCATAGAAGAAACAAAAGATTTAGAAGTTCAAGGCAAGTGTGGAGAAAGAAAGTGGATACGAGATCAAAGTCATGAGATCCAATAGAGGTGGAGAGTTCACTTCCAAAGAATTCCAAGAATTTTGTGATCAAAATAGAATCCGAAGGCCTTTAACGGTCCCTAGAAGCCCACAACAAAATGAAGTAGCTGAAAGAAAGAATAGAACCATTCTCAACATGGCAAGGCGTATGCTAGAGAGTAAGAAGATGCCAAAGGAGTTTTTGGCTAAAGTCATGGCAACTGCTATCTACCTTTTAAATCGTTCGCCAACAAGAAACGTGTGGGGAAAGACACCACAAGAAGCATGGAGTGGAAGAAAGCCTGGGATCTCCCACCTGAAAGTGTTTGGAAGCATAGCCTACGCACACATCCATGATGAGAAGAGGTCAAAGCTTGACGACAAAAGTGAGAAGCTCATCTTCATTGGGTATGATTCTAATTCTAAAGGCTATAAACTTTACAATCCTAACAATGGAAAGACCATCATTAGTCGAGATGTGAAGTTCAACGAAGAAGAAGAATGGAAATGGGGTCTACATGATGAAAACTACAACTTACTGCCCAACATGATGGAGGACGAAGAAATGGAGCAACCAAGGATGGAGCAAGAAAGACAAGAGACTATTACTCCCCCAGCTTCACCGACCACAAGTCAACAAGAAGAACCATTTTTAGTTGGAAGCTCAAGAGAAAAAGTACCACGCTTCAAGAGCTTGCAAGAACTTTATGAGGTAACGGAGAATCAAGATAATCTCACTTTGTTTTGTCTCTTTGTTGATTGTGAGCCAGTGAGTTTTCAAGAAGCTATCCAAAGCAAGAAGCAATGGACGAAGAAATCAAGGCGATTGAGAAAAATAAAACGTGGGAGTTAACCTCACTTCCAAAAGGGCATAAGGCGATTGGTGTGAAGTGGGTCTACAAAGCTAAAAAGAATGCCATGGGAGAAGTTGAAAGATAAAAAGCGTGATTGGTGGCAAAAGGCTATAGTCAACGAGCAGGAATGGAGTACTTGAAGAAGAAGTGTACATCGAACAACCAAATGGGTATGAAGTCAAAGGACAAGAAGATAAGGTATTGAAGCTGAAGAAGGCACTCTATGGGCTAAAGCAGCACCAAGAGCTTGGAATAGTCGAATAGACAAGTACTTCCAAGAGAACGATTTCATTAAATGCCCTTATGAGCATGCACTTTATGTTAAGCTCAAAGATGGAGATATTTTGATCATGTGCTTGTACGTGGATGATCTAGTCTTCACAAGAAATAATCCAAGGATGTTCAAAGATTTCAAGAAAGTGATGAAGAATGAGTTTGAGATGACTGACATTGGACAGATGGCATACTATCTCGGCATTGAAATCAAGTAGAAAGAAGAAGGCATATTCATCACTCAAGAAGGTTATGCAAGGGAAATACTGAAAAAATTCAAGATGGACGATTGCAAGCCTATCAACACCCCAATAGAATATGGAGTTAAGTTGTCCAAGTATGGTGAAGGAGAGGATGTTGATCCTACTTGCTTCAAAAGCTTAGTTGGAAGTTTGCGCTACTTGACATGCACTAGACCTGACATCCTTTTTGTTGTTGGATTCGTTAGTCGCTACATGAAGTCTCCAACTACCACACACTTAAAAGCTGCAAAGAGAATCCTTCACTACATTAAAGGTACTATCGACTTTGGCTTGTTTTACTCACCCTCTAATGAATATAAACTTGTTGGATATAGTGATAGCGATTGGGCTGGAGACATGGATGATAGAAAAAGCACCACTGGATTTGTGTTCTTCATGGGAGATACTGCTTTCACATGGATGTCGAAGAAACAACCTATTGTTACTCTATCTACTTGTGAAGCCGAGTATGTCACAACAACATCGTGTGTCTGTCATGCTATTTGGCTCAGGAATCTGCTGAAGGAGTTGAATATGCAACAAGAGGAGGCAACAAATATTTATGTTGACTACAAATCTGCAATAGCATTAGCAAAGAATCCAGTCTTCCATGACAGAAGCAAGCACATTGATACATGCTATCATTATATAAGGGAATGCATTGCAAGAAAGGAGGTGCATATAAAGTATGTGAAATCTCAAGAACAGGCTGCAGATATCTTCACCAAACCACTCAAGAATGAAGACCATGTCAAGATGAGAAGATTGCTTGGAGTTACAAAATCAAGTTTAAGGGGGGTGTTGAATATTAAACTTAATTTAGTTTTTGATCCATTGGGCTTAATTGTTAAATGGACCAATATCTAGAAATATCCAAGAAGTGTGCAGTCCAAATTCTAGAGTAATCCACTCTAGATTGTTCCATAGAAATATTTATAATAAATTAACCTAGAAACTACCATGGAAATATCTAGGCTAGGAAAATTATGGAGAATTCTAGAGAATGAATTATAGACACTAGTTAAAAGTTGTGTTGGCACAATCCTAGCCACTAGTATAAATAGGGGTTATATCCACCATCTTGTACTAAGCCAAAAAGCCAAAAGAAAAAGAGTTATGTAGTTATAAAAGTGTTCTCTTCCTCCAAATCTTTCTAAAACTTTTCCTTTCTCAAATATCCTCCTTCCAACATTGCTAATATTATGGTCACTATTTTATAGCTTTGTGACATTGAAGAAAATGTTGACTACGTGGATGCTATGAACCAGATAGCAAATGAAGATCCTTTGGTGATTATTATTTTATTTAAAACAATTTTTTATTGCTAAATAAAAATATTTTAAACTTACCCAGATTTCACTTGGGGATGCAACCTCAAATTGCACAGTTGGTGTTGGATCTTTTGATGTTGAACAAACTCCTCTATAAGTAAATTATCAGCAAAGAGGTCACTTGCAGAAATGGAATCTAATGAAGTTATCATTATTGTCGATACTAAAGCATTTGCTACCAGTGAGAACAAAAAAACATGTGTTAAGATAGAGTCTATTTGATAAACTACAATGCTAAAAATGAATCTCTCTTGTTTTGTTTACACAAGCAAATAAATTTTTTATTCATATGAATAAATCATTGACAACAAGGCTTTCTTATGTCTCATTGTAACACTTTGGAAAATGATTAAATAAATGTTGTTATAATATCTACTAATGATTTTTAATATAATGATTATTATAAATATAAAAGCCTTTTTAAAGTTAAAGTCTATACTCTGATGTAAAATTTTTAATTTGTCAAGTATAATATTAGTTACACCACAAAGAAAATATAACAGAACATATTCCATTTCAATATACTAAACCTCTGAAATATAAGTCAATATAGGCAGCTGCTGGTTTTAACCCTATAAGGTTAAACTTTAGGATTGAGACATTTGAAATGCATGGCCCATTGAAGCAAAGACAAATATTATATTGATCATAAACTTTGGCAGAAAGGCAACTGTTACGGATTCATAGATTGGGCTCAGTATTAAGGCTCACTAAGAATTGGTGAACTCTGAATACGAACTGTAACTACCTAGCAGAATCGAGAGAAATAAAAGATAATAATTGCATGGTAACTGAAGAATATATCTTCCCAACAAACCAAAGATCTCGGCCGAGATTATGGAGAGATATTCCCCAACTAACACACAGGTCAGTGATTATAAATAGGGATATTTTCAGAAAACAAGGTACACACAATCTACTATCTCTTTTCCATTTACACTGTGCACACACCTCAGGCCATTGATGTCGTTTATACAAGCATAGTGATCTTCTTTCCCGAGGTATTCAATCTTCATAAATACCTTCAGAGAGAGTTTGATCCAACATAAATTTTCCAGCAAACCTTGTTGGACATCTCTGTTCATAAAAAAACATAACAACAACATTAACATTTGTTCAGTAAAGTTAAATAATTATTCCAATGGAATACATTTAGGACATTTCAAAATTTCCATAATTATATTAAAGGACAAATACTTGGCACATTCAAACAAACAAACAAATTTCCATAGGATGGTTGAGTTGAATCTATCAGTATTAAGTTTATCCCATCCCATCCCATAATAATAAATGTAACGAAATTAATTTCAAAAAGTATTTTTCTATTTATAACTCATTTGCTGAATCTATAACTTATTTGTCCATTAAAATTCTTAGTCTTTCCTATTTTTAATCAATGGAAACCAAGGGGCTTACATTGTTTCTTATTGAAAGAATCAAAGGTTACATAATAAGTTGTAGTAATTATACCTTTTTTATTTAGAGTTTTAAATAAATTAACATTTATATAATTAAAATAATTAGTTATAGTAATTTGTTTTATGAATATAAGTTATTTTAGTATATCTCAATATTCATAATTATATCAAAATATTTTGAAATGTTGATATACACATCTATTAATTTATACCTATATAAAATTAAAAACTTTGCTGCCATATATCACTGTGTGAAATAACATGGTTGCGATAATCTTTTAAAATATCTTATTTGGTCTCATTCATAACAAGTTGTTTTAGGTACAGGAAATTAATCAGCTCATATTTTGATGATAGAAATTTTCTAAAATCTTAACAATAGTTTAGAACATATTAACTAAATGCCTATAAATTGGTTGGCTATGAGAATGGAATTTAGAACAAATAAGGCATCAACAGTTAATTTATGCATTCACACATTAATATAGGCAAACATAATAAAAATTGACATTCAAAATATAACTGAATAGTTGCCACTTATTTATTCATGTTAGTATTTAGTCATTATTCATTTGTCCTATGCTTTAATGTTATTTAAAATCCTATGATGCACTTGTGTTGTCACACAACAAAGGAATTTCTTTCAGTTCCACACCAAAATCTTGGAGTTGTTGCTTAAGCCACAAACTTTGTGCAAAACAACTTCCAGCTGCTATGTACTCGGCTTCTGTTGTTGAAACAACAACACATGATTGCTTCTTGCAATGCCATGAGATTAGTGAGCTTCCCAACAAGTGGCATGTTCCACTGGTGATTTTCCTATCACGTATGCATCCTGCAAAATCAGAATCTGAATAGTCAATTAAATTTAATAATGCACCTTTTGGATACCAAAGACTAACTTTTATGGTTGATTGAAGGTATTTGATGATTCTCTTGACAATAATGAGGTGTGACTCCTTAGGATTAGCTTGATATCTAGCACATAAATACACACTCAACATTATATCTGGTATACTTGTTGTCAAGTACAATAGTGATCCTATCATCCCTCTATATTTTGACTCATCAACCTTCTGCCTTTTTTATCTGATTCAAGGTAAGTTGAGGTTTCCATAGGAGTAGCAGCATCTTTTCTTTTCTCCATGTCAAATTTCTTGATCAATTCATTACAGTACTTTGATTGGCTGAGAAATGTTTCATTCTTCATTTGCTTTACTTGAAGACCAAGAAAGAAAGTTAATGTTGGATATAGGGGGAGCATCATGAAGAGTAAAAGACTTTGATTCAAAAATGGGTTTTGAGCTTTCAACATGCTTGAAGTGCCTTGAAGTTTTGTAATGATTCAAGTGTAAGAGAAAGGCAATCTGATTGATCCTTGTATTGCATTGCATTCATTCATTATTAAGCTTAAATGGTTTTAATTAAGACATCAAAGTTTTTATCTTTTTGGTTAAGGTTTGAATCTGATTAAAAGGTTTTTGGAAAAATGTTTTCTTACTGTTTTAATCGATTACTTAATGATATAATCAATTATTTTCTTCTTCGTTCAATCTGGAAAAACCTTCATGAACAACTTAATCGATTACCTATCGGTTTCGGTTTAATCGATTATTTGGCCCTTGATTGAAAATAAATTGCTTTGTTAAATGTTTTAATCAATTACTTACTTAGTGTAATCGATTACAAAGTTGAAAATATATTTTAAGCCTTGCTGTGATAATCGATTACCATTATCAGTAATCGATTACTTAGTTCATTTCGTAAAAGCTTACTTTCTGATTTAATCGATTACCAAAACTCATAATCAATTACACAGTTCATTTTGTGAAATTAAGCTTTCTGTTTTAATCGATTACAGCTTGGTTTAATCGATTATTTTGCTCGTTGCTGAAACCCAGAAAGCTTCTTTAACATTTTAATCGATTAAGTAATAATTTAATCAATTACATAAGAATTTTAATCGATTATTAGGCGCGTTTAATTGATTACAGTTAGTTACAAAATCTGTTATTAATAAGATTGAAGGCTTGGCTTGTTTAAGAACTTGACCACTTCGTATTTCTGAGTATACACAAGCCTTCTAAATCTTTCAAAGTGATTTTCTCAATGTTATTACTTCTTGCTTCATTCAAAACATCAATGGGTCTTTAAATGATTCTTGAGCAAGAAACTTTTCAAGGTTAAGGAAAAGCATGGTCTGATTTTGTTTGCTATTCAACCTGACTTGGTAATTCATGTGCATTACATTCATAGGATCATCAGGTTGTCTCGCTCCTTAATCTTTGTTTGTAAATTCGTTTTTGAATTTCGGCTGTATTTGGCTATTGTAAGTGGGTTCTTCTTACTTGGTTCTAGAGAAGGTTCTCTAGCTAAACAACAGAGTAGTGTTATCTGGTTCTTGCTCCTTAGAAATCTAATAGGGTTTTAGATTTCTATTCTTTATCTAGTGTTGATAAAGGGAGGGTTTTGTAAAAGCTTGTAAGAACAAGATTTATAATAGTGGAACTCTAATTCAGTGTGAATTAGAAGAAACTGGATGTAGCTTCTGTTGTGAAGTGAACCAGTATAAATTGCTTGTGTTTTGTTTGTCTTTCTCTATTACTCATCTTGGTCATAGATTCTTTGATTCATATCAATTGTCCAACAAGTTCTGTTTTGATCTATTGATTTCTTAGGGCTGAGTTATTTGATTGAGTAAAAAGATTTCTTGGTTTTGAAAGTGATAAAGATCCTGAACTCTGATTTGAATTAATTTTAAAATACCAAGGTTTTAACCAATTCACCCCCCTCCCTCTTGGTTATTGTGAGTATTCCTATTATTTTCAGTTAATTCTCTCATTATAGACATTTCAAATTCATTTTGCATAGAGACAGACAATTCATTGCCCAAGGAATGATTAGTTGAACCAAAAATGATATCATCAACATATATTTGAACCAATAGGATATCATTGCCAGATTTCTTAATGAACAATGTTTTGTCCACTTGTCCTCTTATGAATGATTGGCTAAGTAAAAAGTTGCTCAACCTTTCATACCAGGACCTTGGAGCTTGCTTTAATCCATAAAGAGCTTTCTTTAGTTTAAAAACATGGTTTGGATATTTACAATCAACAAAGCCTAGAGGTTGATCAACATAGATTTCCTCCTCAATATATCCATTTAAAAAAACACTCTTTACATCCATTTGAAACAGTTTAAAATCCATTAAACATGCATATGCAAGTAGTAATCTAATGACCTCTAACCTTGCTACTAGAGCATAGGTTTCCTCATAGTTAATACCTTCCTCTTGGTTGTAACCTTTTGCAACTAATCTAACTTTATTTCTAACTATGATGCCACTTTCATAAAGTTTTTGTTTTTCTAAAAACCCACTTGGTGCCAATAGGCTTGTGAGAAGAAAGTCTAGGAACAAGTTCCCAAACTTCATTTCTCTTGAACTGATTAAGTTCATCATGCATGGAAAGCATCCAATGTTCATCAAGTAAAGTTTGGTCAATGTTCTTAGGTTCAATTTGAGAAACAAAAGCCATATTACAACATAGATTTCTGAGTGAAGATTTAATAGATACTCCCTTGGTTAATTCACCAATTATGTTGTCAAGAGAAAGATCTCTAGTTGTTCTCCAGCCCTTAGGCTTTTGAGGGGGTGATGAGTGATTGATTTCTTCATTTTGTTCAATCTTTTCCTTTTCATTTGATCTATTGAGTTGCACATACTCTTCTATAGGACATGCATCATTATCACAACTCTTTTCCTCTTTTGAGGAGTTGGTTTCATCACAAATAACATGATTTGATTCTTCCATGCATAAAGTTCTTATATTGAAGACTCTATATGATTTATTTTGTAATGAATATCCAACAAAGATGGTTTCATCAGCCTTTGCATCAAACTTGCCAAGTGACTCCTTTCCATTATTTAAAACAAAACATTTGCAACCAAATGCTCTTAGGTGAGAAATGTTTGGTTTTCTACCTTTATATAGTTCATAAGGAGTTTTCTTTAAAATAGGCCTTATGAGTAATCTATTTAAAGTGTAGCAAACAATACTCACTGCATTAGCCCAAAAATGTTTTGACAAATTTGTCTCATTAAGAAGAGTTCTAGCTTCTTTTTCAAGAGATTTGTTTTTCCTCTCCACAACACCATTTTGCTGAGGTGTTCTTGGAGCTAAAAATTGTGGTTGATTCCATTTTCTTCACAGAATTTTTCAAAATGCTCATTTTTTATTGAGATAATTTTACTTCCCTTTTCATTTTGAACAAGCTTAGCTAATTTTCTGAAAGCAATGAAAGCATCACTCTTGGATCTTAAAAACAAAGTCCATGTGAATCTAGAATAGTCATCAACTATTACAAGCTCATAGCAATTGCTTCCTAAGCTCATAGTTCTAGAAGGACCAAACAAATTCATGTGAAGCAACTCTAGGGGTCTTGAGGTAGAAACAAGGTTTTTACTTTGAAAAGAAATCTTAGTTTGTTTCCCCTTTTGACAAGCATCACAAAGTCTGTCCTTTTCAAACTTAAGTTTAGGCAAACCAATAACTAAATCTTAACTAATAATCTTGTTCATGTGATGCATGTTAATATGACTAGCTCTCTTATGCCATGGCCATGATTCATCAACCTTACTTACTAGACAATTAATGTTGTGAATGAATGCATGATCTATAGAGAGTAAGTAGATGTTACCCTTTCTTTTACCTACATGGATAACTTCACCAGATTGACCGTCACATATCAAGCAGCAATTGTTATTGAAAGAAACTTTGAATCCTTTATCACATAATTGGCTTATACTTAGGAGATTGTGCTTTAAACCTTCCACATAGAGAACATTTCTGATCTTGGTTTTAAAGTTTTCTCCTATATTATCTTCTCCTATTATCTTGCCTTTATTATTGTCTACATAAGTGACAAATTCTCCATCCTTCAAAGTCAGATTTGTAAGCATGTATATGTCACCTGTCATATGTCTAAAGCATCCACTGTCTAAGTACCATAATGATGATTTTGCTTAAGACACACATGCAACAATCAAATTAAGTGGCAGAGAAAGGTATCCAATTAAGGTTGGGTCCATAAGAGTTAGTTATTTTCTTCTTTTTCTTTGGAACTCAAATGCAGTCTCCATTAGGCACATGGAACCTTCTAGCATAACACTTATGAGAAGTGTGGCCTTCTTTCATGCAGTAACTACAAATGACAGATTTTGATCTTCTTTCAAAATGAGTCAATTTGGTGTACTTTGTTTTTGAAAGATCTCTTTGATTAATCTATTTTTGAGGTACAAACTTGGTATTTCCAAAAGGTTTTGCTTGATGTTTGTAACCCAAAATAGATTTATCTCCAGCATATTTTTTTACACTAATCATTTGACTCAAACTGCATTTTCCTCTATAAAGTCTTCTCAAAAGATCAACCAAATAAGAATTTTCTGAAAGCAATAACATATATTTTTCAAATTCACTCTTTTTGAAATCATCAAACTCTTTTTGCAAGACATTATATTTATCTACATTTGAAGAGGAAGCACACACACACCCATTGGCTTTACAGCTTGAAAGAAGTTTTTCATTTTCTTCTTTCAACTTACAAAGTTCAGCTTGTTGTTCAACAAGTTTAGTGGTATATCATTGAAGGTTACCTTTTAGCTTATTGTTGGAGATTTTGCAAGCTTTTGAGCCTCTTCATGCATATCATGG
Source organism: Glycine tomentella (assembly GCA_007407185.1). Classification (NCBI taxonomy): domain Eukaryota; kingdom Viridiplantae; phylum Streptophyta; class Magnoliopsida; order Fabales; family Fabaceae; genus Glycine; species Glycine tomentella. The sequence goes on from PYAF01005884.1 coordinate 115,696, forward strand.
AAAGCATCAACAAGTTGATCAAATTCAGGATTTACTTCTGTTTCAGCACCTGAGAGTTCTTCATCTTCATCAACTATTGATGTTAGACATACATTTGCTTCTTCAGCTTCACTTGATGATTCAGAAGTTGTTGAAGCATTTTCCTCCCATGCAATATAGGTTTTCTTTGGCTTTCCTTCTTTCTTTGCTTTCTTTTCACCTAACTGCTTTTTCAAAAATATGGGACATTCAGATTTAATATGGCCTGGCTTACCACATTCAAAGCAACTGTAGTTGGTGTTTTTGTTGTTGTCACTCTTTTTGTTGTTATTGTTGTTGAACTTTGTGAACTTTCTGTTCTTGTTATTTCTCACGAACTTGTTGAATATTTTTACTATTAGGTTTAGATTCTTATCACCTTCTTCTTCACTTGAGTCTTCTTCTTTTTCCACATTTGATGATGCAGCTTTCAAGGCTATACTCTTTTGCTTTTTATCTACATCTTCAGCATGTGTTAATTGGAAAATTCTAATTCATACTCAAGTAGCTTACCATATAGTGCAGCCATGGACATCTTTGAAAAATCTTTTTACTCCTTGATTGTTGTCACTTTTGGTTGTCATGGTCTTGTTAGGAACTTTAAGATCTTATTGTTTAGTTCTTCAGCATCAAATGTTTTTCCAAGACCAAGAAGATGATTTACAATGTGTGTGAATCTGATTTGGAGTTGAGATATGTTTTATTTTGAATTCATCTTGAACATCTCATATATCATGAATTAAGGCATGATTCCTTGATCTTCTGACTTCATTTGTGCCTTCATGAGTAATCTCTAACATCTCTCACATCTCCTTAGTGCTTTTATACCTAATAGTTCTGAAAAATTCATCAGATGAAAGTGCAGAAGTAATCATGTTCTTAGCTTTATAATCGTATTGCACTACTCTCTTTTCTGCATCTGTCATCTCATCTCATTCTTTGGGAATCATATCATTACCAAAAGTTTTGATAGGAACCAAATGACCTTTTTTCTATTGCATTCCATCCACCAGGGTCATTTGATTGGATGAATATCTGCATTCTGCTTTTCCAAAAATTGAAATGCTCTCCTTCGAACATTGGAGGATGATTGAGGGAGGCACCTCTTTGAAGGTAATTTGTGTGGTATTCATTTTCTTTAAAAAAAGATATTGATATTGAATAACACTCAAGAACTTGCTCTTGATACCAATTAAAAACAGTATGAACACACACAATAACCAAGAGGGGAGTTGAATTGGTTTAAACTTGGCCTTTTAAAAATCTTTAAAGAATCAAAGTTATAAGATCATATCACAATTAAACCAAGAATGCTCCAACCAATCAAACCACTCAGCTCATGAAAACAATTCCAAAAACTTAACCTTGTTAAGTAAGAAATATTTCACCAAAGAATCACAAGAAGTTATACTTGTTCACTTCTCACCTTTGAAAAGTTACATCCAGTTTCTTCTAACCAAACTTAGTTAGAGTTCCACTATTCACAATATTCTTTTCTCACAAGCTTATTACAAATCACCTTTAATCAAACCTAGACTAAGAACAGATATCTAATGCCCTTAGACTCCTAGTAATCAAGACATAGAGAATTGTTCTCTACTCTTCTCTCTAGAGAAACCTACTCTAGACAAGCCTTAAGAATTATATTGTAATAGTAACAAACAACCAAAAATTCTAAAATGAATTTACAAGTAAAGTTAATGGAGAGAGACAACCTAATGATCCAATGAATATGAATGAATATGGTTTACCAATCAGGTTTGAAATGAAAACAAGTTTCAGAGCTTCCACTCCAAATACTTCTTTAATATCTTGCCCAAGAAGAAATTTTTCAATGCAACATGAAGATTTAGAATTTTTGGGATAAGAACTTTAGAATTCAGAATATCCTTTCTCACTTCAGAAGGTTTTTGAAAACTTATGAAAATTTTGTAGAGCAATGATCTTATTTTTCAAAAGACCCAACAACTATTTATAATAAACTGTTGTAAGTGAATGTAATCAATTAAATCGTCAATGTAACCGATTAATTTCACTTATGTAATCAATTAATAACAAATTCAATCGATTAAAGTGTTCTTGAACTTTCTGGAAAAGATATATAAACAAAGTAATCCATTAAATCACCATGTAATGATTAACACAAAAACTTTTGTTTTCCAAAATGCGCCAAGTAATCGATTACCACAAATCGTAATCGATTATCACAAGAAGACATTTATGTAACTTTGTAAAGTATAATCAATTACCATATAGTTGTAATCAATTATCACAGGAAGACATTTTTGTGTCTTTGTGAAGTGTAATCAATTACCATATAACTATAATCGATTAAAGTATTCATCAAAGCTTAAGTATAGATTATCATTAGCTAGTAATCGATTAAAACAGAGAAAATATGTTTTTCCAAAACATAAGCTTTGAACACCTTGATTTTTCTATGCAATCATGAATACTTTAAAATATTTCTCATAAAACATGTCTTTTGTAAAACCATGAATGTAAGCCAATGAATGATGTTTATGCAATGCAATGGATCATTAGATGAAACTCTTAGACATCTAAAGATTACATATGCCTTCAATTGAATGGCATGTAAAAGTTAAAACATTCAAGACTAAGAGCCTCAGCATCTTGATCCTCTTCAAGCTCCCCCTGTATCTAACAAACCATGTCCATCTAGAGTAATGGTCCTCTACTACTAGTCAATTCCTTTTTCCACCAATGGACGCATTCCTGCTTGATCCAAAAATATCAAGATGTAATAGTTGTAATGACCTTAAGGTGGAAACAATGTTTTTACTAGAAAAAGAAGTTTTAACTAAAAACAGTATGAACCTCACAATAACAAGAGGGGGGTGAATTGGTTTAAACAATCTTTTAAAAAATCTTTAAAGAATCAGAGTAATCAAGATCGTATCACAAATAAACCAAGAATGCTCCAACCAATCAAACCACACAGCTTAAGAATGTAATCACAAAACTTACTTATTGAATAAGAAAGATAGTACCAAAGAATCACAGATTATGACAACAAGAAAAGATTAAAAATAACTAGTCAACATAAAGTTTTGTACTGGTTCACTTCTCACCCTTAAGAAGTTACATCCAGTTCTTCCAACCACAAAGGTTAGAGCTCCACTAATAACAAATAGTTCTTACAAGCTTTTTACACAACCATTCTTAATCAAACCTAAATTAAGAACGATACTTCTAACACCTTAGAATCTCTATGATCCAAGACATAGAGATCACCCATCTCTACTCTTATCCCCTAGGAACACCTATCCTAGTAAAGCTCTAAGAAATCCTATGTTATTAATACAAAAAGTAACTCAGAAGAATACACAACAGAGTATAAAGAAAGAAACCACCTATGATATAGTAAATGATGAATGCAAATGATTTACCAGACTTTGATTGAAAGGTGGAAGAAGTTACTTCAAAAGCTTCTTTACAAAACTTCTTTTGAAAGCTTGCCCAAGAAGAAACCCTCCTTTGAAATCTTTGAATCTTGAGGATTTTGGAACTTTACAGGGTTTAGAACTTGAAACCTTTTCTTGCTAAGTGTGAAATAGTTTTTGCAAAACTTAAACTTTGAACACTTGGCTTTTTATGCAATCATGAAAAGAAAAGTTTTTTCACAAAACTTATGCTTTTTTGAAAATCATGAATGCAAGACTATGAATGATGTTTATGCAATGCAATGGATCATAAGATGGAACACTTAGACATTTAAAGATTACATATGTCTTCAATTGAATAGGCATGTAAAAGCTAAAACACATTCATGACTAAGAGCCTCAGTATCTTGATCCTTTCAAGCTTCCCCTATATCTAACATAACTTGTTTCCCCCTTTGACATGCCTCATAGAAAAAATCATCCTTATGTGACATACTTGGTAGTCTTCTTACAAGGTTAAGTTTTGTAGCTTTGAGATTAACCTCAAGCTTACATGACCAAGTTTTGTTGATTTTGGACGACATTATGGTTAATGGACAATCCACTCCCACTTCAGATTTTGATGTTTGAAAAAGATATAATTATTGATTATCAGTGATATTCTAGTTTGAGTGATCATGACTCACTACATGAGCTTTAATGTTTTCATACATATCCTACAAAGCTTTTATGAAAAAGCATCCACCTACAATGGAAGACTGTGTCTAAACTAGCCTTATTAAACCGATGTCCAATGCATTAATAAAAACTTATGTCCTCTACTCATAAGTATCTATGTTATGATCTCGAGTTGTAATGGTGTAACAACTGTCAAAACCATTATGAGGCTCCATTCTGAGGAACCATTCTGAAGAGCCTTTTTATTGTCATTCTGAAGAACCATATCAAAATAGTCATTTTGATTTTTACTTGAATGAGCTCATGCTTGATGAATTCCTTTGATATAGTTTGACTTCATAATTTTTAACACTTATTCACAACTTTAAGCATTTTGAAGTTGATTACTTCAGCAGGGCTTAATAGACATTCATTAGCTGGTGTGTTAGTGTTATGTCCAAGTTTAGACTGAGAAATTTTCTTCAATCATTCAATCTGATGCTTCTCATCAATAGCAATAGCTTTCAACAAACTTGCATCTTCTTATGCATATAGCTTTCACTTTTTGATGTGCCCTCAATGATTGTGGCAACATATGGAAAGTGAAGAACTATGAAACTTCAATTTGTTCATTTTGTTTAAGTGACACATTCTAAGTCTTTCTGAACTACTCTGATATTCAGAAAACTCAGTGTCTTGGTCTTCATCATTTTGATTTTGACTCTGCATTGCTTCACTCTAAACTATGGTGTTCTTCATGTAGCCTTAGATGATTATTCTCTATAAGGCCCTGTTGTTCAATACTTTGCCAAGAACTACGTACTTAGAGTGAAGCAAACTTTATCATTCTAATGGGCTTCAATAATTCTTTTGAGCTCTCAACTCTAACATCAGTTTTCAAAACCTTTTTTAGCACCATTCTGAGTACCTCAAAATGAAAGACATTTCTACTTCTCAAAGTAATAAACATTGAAATACTTTAAGTATAATGTTAGCCATCACTTAATTCCATCATCCTTTAAATTTGCATTGTGAATGGTTTGTCATAATTAAAATAAGGAATGTGGATTCAACACTTAGATATCCAAATCTTTTTGGGTTCTATCTTGTTAGCTCTAAATGCATTGAATTTCCCTTCATGGGTAAATCCCAGCATTTTGAAGTCATGTGACCAACCTTGCCACAGAAGTAACAAACAATTGTTTCCTTATCATGACTAAATACATCTCCCTTATGCCCTTTATCATACCCGAATTATGTCTGGGTATAAAAAAATGATGATGAAAAAGAAGAAAATAAGGAAATAAGGAAAAAAAAAGAGTAGTAAAAAAATGAAGAAAAAAGAAGAAAATAGTTTTTGAAGGAAAAAAAAAACAAAGAAAGAAAGAAATAAAAAGAAAAGAAAAAATATAATAGTTAACAAAAAAACAAAAAAAAAATATATATATATATATATATATACATAAAGAGAAAACAGAAAAAAAAGGGCCAGAAGGCCCATTAGGTTAAAAAAAGAAACAAATAAAAGCACAAAGAAGGAATAGAAGAATGATTGGCTAAAGAAGAGATTGGCGCGGATCCCAGAGAAGAAAAACAAACCAATCAGAGGTTGACAATTGTCGTCTCTGTCAGAGAAGGGAGAGGGGTCTCCTTAGGTACCCTCTCATTCTCCCACTTTCCCTTTTCTTCTCTATTTCGTTTATTCTTCTTCTTTACTCTTTTTTTTTTTTGTTTTTTGCATTTTCTTTCTTTCCTTTTTGTGATCTGTTTTTTGATTTTGTCCAAAGGAGACAACTAGAGGTCAGTTGTGGTCTTTCGTTCGATTTCTTTCGTTTTAGTTTTGTTTGATTTTGTGGTCTTTCACTCGGCTTGCGCTTTTTTTTTTCTTTCTTTCTTCCTTTCTTTTTTGTTTTGGAGCTTTCCAACCACCACAACAGCCACCACCACGACCACCACCGCACACCACCGTGCCGCCATCATCCCAGGCCACCCTCGCGTCGTCAGGTCTCATGCTTGGTGGTGTCCAGGGGGCCTTGCACCCTTCGTGGTGGTTCCTCCCTTTTCTCGTGCTACTAGCTGTGGCTGCTATGCCCAGCTGCAAATTGCATGTTGGGCCGAGTCGCTCTGACCCGATTCAAACCCCACCTAAAAAAAACTTTATTTTACTTTTTGCACCACTATTTTAATAAATACAACCCCTAATGTTTGGACTTGGTCCATTTTGAAACATAAACTTAATGCTTTTTACACCATTATTTTCATAACCACACAACCTCTATCTATTGGGCCTAGCCCATTCTAAAACCAAAAACGTAATACTTTTTACACCATTATTTTCATAACCACACACTTTCTATCCGTTGGGCCAGGCCCATTCTAAAACCAAAAACATAATACTTTTTACACCTTTATTTTCATAACCACACACCCTCTATTTATTGGGCCAGGCCAATTCTGAAACCAAAAACGTAATACTTTTTACACCTTTATTTTCATTACTGCATGTCTCATAGTTGTTAGTTCTGGCCCACTCTGAAACAAAACTCATAATATTGTTTACCCCATTATTTTCATAACTGCACACCCCATAACTATTGGGCTACCCAATTTGAAAGAAAACAACTAATGCTATTTATACGCCGTATTAATAAATACACCCCTTATCTATTGGGCCAGGCCCATATTGAAATTAAATAAGCACTACTAATTGTACTCTTTTTTTTCATGTATGTACCTCTAATTACTAAGTGTACTCCTCACTTCTATTTTATCTCTTTCTATTTCCATTTGATTTATTTGATTACGTAATGTTATGTTAATTATTCATTTAATTTTGCATTAATATCTTTAGTACGCGCTTATGTTTCGTGCACTCCATGTTGGGTATTCGACTCGCTTGGTGGTGTTTCAATAACATGTGGATAGGTTTTGTGAATATCATGAAGGGTCCCCGACTTGTTTGATTTCATAGAGTTTACCGCAAATCCAAAATCTTTTCTAAAAAAGCTAAACATACTCAAATAAAGGATCACTCAATTCTCCTTTTTCTCAAAAATTTACATATTACTCGAGATTTCTTCAAGGTCCAATGCGTTAAGCAATTCTCCCGCTATTTCTTCAAATTCAACGTCGTTTCAAGGTTCAATGCCTTAACGACTCTTTTTCACACAATTGAAACAAATATTTAAAAAAAAAGATAAAATCAATCAAACACGCAAGCTGTTTTCTACAAAGAACTACGTAAATCTAATTTTCTCATTGCATTTGGGGATACATAGGAGCGAGGGCAAACCCCTTGTCGACCTAAAAAACTAAAAAATATAAAATCTTCTCTTTTCTAAAAATAAAATTTTGATTTCTTCTTCTGAATAAACAAAAATAAAAAAAGATATAATTCATGTTCTTAAGGGAAGATAAATAATTAAAAAATTCACTTTATTTTTAGCACAGTCGATTAAAGGTTTTCGTCTTTGAGACAGACGCGTGGGGTGCTAACACCTTCCCCATGCGTAAACGACTCCCGAATCCTTCTATCTCAAATCGTAGGTCATGCTTTACCTCATTGGTTTTTCCGACGTTTTCCTTAAATAAACGTTGGTGACAACTTCCTGAAGTTTTCCTCTTCAGGAACACCCTTTATCTTTCTTTTTCATCGTCGTCCCATCGTGGCCAGACACGTTGCGACACCCTTTACCAAATTTGTCTTTAGGACATCTACACTACATCAACATATGATCAAGAACTTGTATCCCTCCAACAAATTTGGACAATTTTATCTTTAGAGAGTCAATTTCCTCATAAGTTTTACCACATCATGAGGTTAACCTTCGAAAATCTCATTCTTCAATTTCAAGTCCATAGAAGCATATAACACAAGAAAGGAGGTTGAATTGTGTTTTTAGAAATTTAAATTTTTTTCTAAGACTGAAAACACGTTTATCGTATAATGCACATAAACCTAAAACCACTTAGAAAGGTTTTAATTCAGACAAAACTCTATTAATACTAAATATTAGAACATTCAATTTATTTTTCTTAATTTTAAATTTTAACATTTAACATTCTATCTCTTATCTCTTATTATTAAAGCGAAGAATAACTTATTTGCTTTAATAATAAGAGATTAATGATGCAATTAGCATATGTTTTTAATATCAATTAGGCATAATCAATATAGATCGCTTTAATAATAAAATCCATATTTTATGTGATTTAAATAATTTTTTTAGCAGCAGGATAAAAAAGGCGAACAATTTTCTCTCCAGAACTTATTGACTTTAATAATAAGAAATAAGAGATAAGACTAGTGTGCCCGAGCAAAAGTATGTTGATAAGAAACACAATCTTTTGCTGTATATTTCCATATATTGATTATTTTCACATAATCTTTCATTCATTAATACGACGAAATATGAATCCACGATCATAAAATATTGTTAAAGTTTCACTCTCACCTCATCGTAAGAGTCTAGGAGACTTTCTGTTTGGAACACAATTACGCTAGCCAAAAAAGTTTACGTTAATCAAAGGTCAAACCTAAAAATGCATCGACACATTTAAGAAAGAAACACACATACTCCCTAACAAGTATTAGAATATCGGAACTGTAAAGTCCAACAAGATAGTAGGGTTCTTTAGATATGTTGGTTTGATTTATAATCATGTGTATAGAGAAAATTTTGTTAAAAAACTAAAAAAAAGAAAAAATTAAACGCAATATTACCTTTGCATATATAAAGAGACTATTTCCAAATTTGAATCCATAATCAACAAATCATCAAGACACAACTTTATCATTGTGTCGTAGAGAAAACTTTGTTGACAAGAAAAAAATTTATTTCAATTTTTTACATCTAAAAACAAATTAATCTCCTACAATCAGTAACGTAACTGTAAACCAAAAAAATTAAGGGGAGCCTATCGGTTACGTCATGTCATACAATATACATATTAATTGCTATATGAATAACGTAATAATTAACCCATATTCATACCAATTCCCTGGTTTGAACACTAAGTTAACAATGATTAATCAAGATATGTTGTAACACGACCGTAAAAATGTCATGTTATGCACTAGCCTCTTCGACTTTGTCTATGCACCACAAAATGTTATAAAAATGTCAGCAGATAACGCAGGGTAACACATACACATTGCTAATGGCCAACACTGCAGTTAGCCTGTTTTCAATAGTCTTGCTTTGCATAACAGCAGCTCAAGGGAGGAAAACACTTCACCTTAACAATGAATGGCTAACATCCTTTCCAGATATTAATGATATTGATGGTATATGCAAAACAATGGTAGAGACACAAGGTTACTCGTGTGAAGAACATCAGGTGCATACATTACTCCTTTTGTTCTTATATATAAGACTCAATTATCATTTTTCTTTATTCGTATGAATTGAACACATTACTATAGAGTTTACAACACTCACACATCCTAGTCAACCAATTGAGTTGGACTCCCTTGGTATAAGACCCAATTATCTGATTCATCAAGATTAAATAAAGTAGTAAATTTGAATGATATTAATAAATTTGTCTTAAATTTATAACTTTTGTCAAAACTACCATTGTCATTAGTACTTCTCTCTTATAATGTTTTATCAATACATTCTCTTTTTTCTTTTAACAAGGGTTTTCTAGTCTAAAAATAATTAATGCAAGAAAAGTTATAAATTGGGTCTTATAAAAAGAAACAAACATCATTTCAAACTTGGGTCTTATAAATAGGAATGGAGGGAGTATTATCCTTTTGCATGACTTGCATCCACTTGCCATTGATTGTGCAATTTTAGCAAATTATTGTTTTTGTTGGAGCCAGGTTACCACAGAGGATGGCTACATCCTGAGCCTGCAGAGGATGCCGGCAGGGCGGTCCGGTGAGAAAGCTGAAAAGCCGCCGGTGCTATTACAGCATGGTATCTTTAGTGTAAGTTGTGTTAATGCGAAGACAGATACATAAGAAAAGAAAACATGTTTCTCTCCTGTGTGATTTTAGAAAATGTAAAGGCGGAAGTGTGAATAATTAACTTGTGTTGTGTGGTTTCAGGATGCTTCAACATGGCTGGTAAATTCTCCAGATGAATCATTGGGATTTATCTTAGCAGACAACGGGTATGATGTGTGGCTTGCCAATGTTCGTGGGACAAAATACAGCAGCGGGCACACATCGCTTATTCCTAATGACACGGTTCTTTTCCTTATGAGATAATTGCATTTCAGTTTTCAGACTTTGATTTGAGTGAACAAGTTGATATATAGCTCTACTCTAATGAATAATGGTTTTATTCATAATTAATATGTAGGCTTATTGGGATTGGTCATGGGATGAGTTGGCTAGTAATGATCTTCCTGCTTTTGTCCAATATGTGTACAACTATACTGGTCAGAGAATACACCTTGCAGGTCATTCCTTGGTGAGTTCTTAATTAGTTAATGTCATGATGTTTTTGTTTTTAGATTCTCTTATGTCATGTTAAATATGTTTTTAGTTCCTATAATGTTTTTTAAAATTTTAGTTTTAGTTCTTACACTTTAAAGGTTTGGTTGAGTGCCTATAGTTTCAAAGCCACAAAGAATTGGTCCTTTGGTATAGGGACCAAGACCAAAATGAACACAGGAAGGCTAAGACCAAATCCTAGTGATTTTGAAATTATAGGGACTCAAAATTAAACTCCTAAATTATGAGGATTAAAACCAAAATTGAGAAAAACTAAAGCGACGAAAAATGTGGCTAAACCTTTTAGATTTCTAGTGTGTGTGTATTTAACAATAATCAGACATTTCAGGGAACTTTAATGGCTTTAGCTGCTTTCTCTCAAGGGCAAGTGCTGAACATGTTGAGATCAGCTTCATTACTTTGCCCAATTGCTCATATGAATCAGATTCCATCACTACCAACAAAACTTGCTGCAGACACATTTATATCTAATGTAAGAGAGAGAAGATCATGTAGCTGAGCATTAAAATATCTATTGAATACAATTTGACTTGATGAAAATATTTTCCTTTTCTGAATATAACAGGACTTGTACTGGTTAGGAATCCGTGAATTCAATCCAAACGGGTAACAGAAAAACTTTAACCTTTGAAATTTACTCTCTCTTCTGCAATGTGTTAAGAGTATCAATTTTTCCTAATGAGCAGGGGAGGTGCTGCATCGAAATTTGTGGAATACATCTGCAATAAACTAAACTTGAACTGCTCAAACCTAGTGTCACTAGTCACAGGTGCTATAAATGTTACTAGCATGACCAGGAATTAAAGTTTTCACTCCATGTATATTCTATACTGGTTCATGCAGATATTGACATTATTTTGGTACTGCTTACCCTCAAACTTTAGGTCCAAACTGCTGCCTGAATTCATCCAGCACAGATAGCTCTATTGAGCCAACAGCAACTAAGAATTTGATTCATCTATCTCAAAGTAAGTCTACTAGTAGGAAACATTTTTGCTGTGTGTGACCAAATGTCATTTGATTTTGAAAAACATTTGTTTTATGCATTTCTGATTTGGTACATAGCTCTTTGTTGATATTTCTTCCTGTGGATTTGGAGTAGTGATCAGAACAGGAAAAATAGCAAAGTATGATTATGGTGACCAAGGACAAAATATGCAGCACTATGGACAACCAGTTCCTCCTCTTTATGACATGACGGCAATTCCAAATGAATTTCCTCTTTTTCTCAGCTATGGAGGGCAAGACTATCTATCTGATGTAAAGGATGTGCAGGTTTTGCTCAATGACCTCAAAGATCGTAATGGGAACAAGCTCGTGGTACTGTTCAAGGAAGATTATGCTCACCTTGATTTTGTTAGGGCTGTCAATGCTAAACAAATGATTTATGATCCTATGATATCTTTCTTTAATGTTAATTGATTTTACAATGCAGCTATTATTAATTGTACTTCAAATATTGTAAATATTTTTGTTCATCAAGTTGGCTCAATAAAATATTTTACATATTTCAAGACGCTAACACATTCCTCTCCCTCTCTGTTAAGTGAAACAAGGACGAAGTTTCTAATGCATGCACGAAGGTGTGGTGGTGTACTAGTGTAGTATATATGAAGACTAGAAAAAGTAAATAATGATGTCTAGGAGTTTGATTCATTCCACCATTAAGGATAATTCAATATTTGAGCCTTTCCCATCCCCATTTTAAGAAAATGGAAAATACCCTCTGATTTGTGAAGAAAAAAATACTCCTACAAAAAAAATATTTCCTTCCATCCTTTAGGGGAAAAACAAATAACTACGTGATAATAAGTGTCTCATATAATACTGGTTAAGAAACTTAAAGTATAAAATTATTTTCTTCATTTTTTCCTTTTCATTGTCCACCAAATAAGTGCTTAATGTTCCTCCTCATTAAAATCCATCATGTTACCTCTCCTCCCATTCCTTCTATTAAGGGAAAAAAGTTTAATTAACTAATAGAAATCTAGTGTATCTTAGTAAGCATCTTTACAAAGGCCATTTTTTTTTTATCTCAATTCAATAGAACTAGAACAAAGTAATAAAATCTTTTAGAGTATTTCATGTGATCATTAAATATGCAAAAGAATATATAACAAAAATAAGTTTCATAAGTCTTGAGACATAACACAAGGTTATTTACTTCTACTAATCCTTTATATACCAAAATAAGATTAAAATTCTCAATAGAGTCAACTAGTATTGAAATACTCTAATAATAGTGAGATCCAACTTCTATAAGATAATATACTCTAACCTGAATTTGAATCGCCCCAAAAAGAAAATTAAACATAGCGTAAGTTTGTTTATTATTAACACCTTGGATTCTCTGGAATTTTGTTTGTCTCCTTCGCCATATACGTTTTCCTTCATCAGTTGGATATCTTTGATCTATAATGAAAATTGTATATTTTACAAGGTTTTAAACCCATTCTTCATTCAAGACTGAACCGCACAAGATACAATTAAGTTTCCATCCAATGACCAATGGTGAGCAATATTTTATAGAAAATTTTATGATTTAATTTAATAAAAAAAATATTTTGAAAGTTTGAAATTTGTGCATTTAAAATACTAAATGTAGGAGATAAAGATCCATCCCTCTTTATTAGGGCCTCTCTTCGTCTTTTGTGTGTTGGGAAGGCTTCAAAAGTGGTAGAATGATGAAGAAAAAACCGTGTTTCCTCCTTGCAAATGAAATCATTTAGTACTTTGTCATGTGCTTAGGGATCCCCACAAAATTAGGTGATTGACAGAGACAATGTGACCGTGATATCTTTTGAGTAGCGAATAACATACACCCCCATTTTGAGTTACATGTAAATTGAGGGAAAAGAAAAATGAATAAAAATAAATATATAAATATAACTTTTTATGCATAAATATGTTAAATATAACTTTTAGGATGGGCATAATTATGTGATCATGTAAGATTTTATTATATTAACATGTAGAATAACCATATATTTAAGGATAAAATTTTTGTTTGATTTTTATTATATGTAAAATTTTCTTAGGACAATAACAATTATATATTATGAACGAATTAATCATGATTTATGTTAAAAGACACATGTAATATCTGACAAAAAAACTAAAAAAATATTAAATAAGATAAGTGATGTGACATGAATATAATTATCAATATTTTTTAATTGGGAAAAAAAGCTCTAAATTGTAAGCCCTTGAACTATATTCATATATAATCTAAATAATTTAAGAAAAGTGAGTTTTTTTAGGATAAAAAGCGAGAGTTAAAATATAAGATTTCAATCATTCATGTAAACTTATAGTAACATTAAGTGTTATCAAATGGATTACATAAGATTAAATATGGTTTCTAACGAATGAATATGTTTATTATTACTCAATTGTTGGGACCCCTTTCACCTTTTCTTTTTCTAAGTCCAAAAGTAAAAGCTCTTCACCTTCGCGCGCGGGACCCTATTTGGACGGACTTGATAATTTGTTCAAAATGTTTATCATTGATTTCGCCATGGTAAATTCGTGGCAAATCTTTGACTGAGTCATTCATTCCTTCCCGGACTAACATGATTTTCATTTGTACTAAGTACTATGGTTGGACATGAGCTTTTTCCCTTCTCATAAGTTAAGGTTCGGAGCTCAAGGACTTTAGGCCTGAAAATCTTATTTATGTTCATTATGGCAACCTAGGATTCAGTAAAGTAACAAACATAAATAACTGCTATCTTTTCTAAAGCCATCATTGTTTTTTTGCACATGAGTAGTATAAAATAAAGAACGTAGAGTACCGAATGATACACTTCATGCCTTTTTATTGCTAGCTACTCTCAATGTACTTTTACACTTTCTCATATCTTGCAAAAGGAAAATCACAAGTTGTTGCAATTGGGGTTATTGAATAGCCAATCCAGAAAGGTCATGACAATTGACAAGAGATCGAAGCTGTGTTATAGTACATTCCACAAACTTGCTGAATATTCCAATGTAGAAATAAAAGGGCAAAGCAAAATTTCATGTCATAAAATATAGACAACTACTCCATAATCTTGACGTGTAGCTGAATACCCTCTTCAAATTAATTAATGACCATTATTATAATCAAGCTAATTAATTAATTAATGTGTATCATTCCCTTGACAAATTAGCAGCATTTGAGGAAGCACCAACAACTTCTTCTTGATGATCTTGTGGCTGAGGTGGCAATTGTAATGGGGAGTCCGAAATGATAGCACCATGCTGGGGTGGGTCTGATGATATAATATTAATAGGCGGTGCTGGGTTGAGGAACTTGGTAGTGGGGATGATGGAATATCTACAAAGTGGACAAGTGGAGTTTGATTGCAGCCAGTGATGTATGCATTCGAAGTGGAACACGTGCTTGCAATAGGGTATCTGTAGCACCTCTTCCTTCAGCTCAAATTCCCCCAGACAAACACAACATCTGTTTCAAATTTAATTTGTCACCAACACACACACACACATATATATATATATATATATCACAGCTTTATTTACTAAAAATTAGCCAATGAACAATTTTTTTTAAAACGTTGATGGACATCACTGTATTATATTAAATCAAATCAAATGTTGAGACATGGAAAAAGAGGGGACCAGCACATGGAATCCAAGACACAGCTTAATTCCAAAAGTGCTATCCAGCACTTTGTCTACTGAACATTCCCAGACAAAAGATATAAGCAGTACCTATCGTTGAGATTTTGGTTGTTGCTTGTTTCCATCGATCCACTTGGGGTTACACGTGTAGAATTTCTCAATTTAATTTTTTAGGATAAAATATATTTTTGTTGAATCTTGTTTTTAGTGTTCAAACATTAATATCGTAAAAACTAATTCCTAAATTTTATAGAGGGAAAAAAAAAAAAAATATATATATATATATATATATATATATATATTTAATCCTTCCTTAATTACAGCCTGAAGTTGAAAAACATGCACAACTTTATAAACTTTCATATTTTGTCTTTTTTTTTTTTTTTACTTTATTAATTCTAACTGGGTTTGAAGACATTAGCTAGACACCTTCATATATGACAAGTAGTTATTTTCTCAGCTGGTGCCAGAAGAAAAGGAAAGAGGAAAACCGTTTTTCAAATATTCTGCTTATCTCTTTTTTACTTTCTTTCCATGTACCTACTTTTCATGAAAATAGTGGATGCCATTAAATATTCTAACTAATCTGTGAATTGAACTTTCTGCTGACCATATTTTCAGCTTTCCAAGAACCACATTCGACTAGAATAATTTTAGCCATCACATAATAGACATGATGCTGATAGCTAGGTGAAATTACAAAATGAAACAACATACATCCAAATTGCATACTGTAGAACACCTTGGCATAATGGATAAAGATCAAAGCATATTAAACTGATGACCAAGAGAGAGAGCATAAAAACAGAATTGAAAAAGATATCAATAGCAACAACAGTACAGGTGAAAATACAAAAAATAAAAAAAGGAAAAAAAATATTTACTTACAGTGAATCCCTTGCTAGCAAATCCTCATCAAATAAAATTCTTGGAAGTATATCCAGGAATTGGAGGGTCAGATCCAAACGACAAGGCTGTAGATTTGGCAAGAGTGAGTCCAATATGAGATTATTAATTTAATTGATCATATATAATTAAAGAATGGTGAAGTGCAAAAAGCAAGAAAAAAACACATGTAAATATATTTAATTTCATTTCCCCATATATGTTTGGTATTAGAGAGAGGATAATTAAGATAAGACTAATGAAGATAGTGTTTGTTAATTACTTACTGAGGAATGATAGGGAGTGGTGGTTGGTGGATTGGCAATGGTCCTTGGAAGCAAGTGAGAAGAGGAAGATAGAGAGGAAGCCCTTCTCTTGAGGTAGAACAAGTAAAACAAGAGAAAGAGAATGATCGAGAAGAGTACTGGAATTGAAAATATGAAGGCTTGGTAAAGCTTAAGCTGAAGTTCCTGTGGATACAGATGTGGAGGAGGGCTCGTTGCAGTTTGTGGAAGACTCATGATTAATCTGTGCAGTAGTAGTGCCCCCTAGCATTCATAAACTTCTTTGCCAGTACTGCAATATATGAAACAATTTCATTTTAAGTACAAAAGCTGTAAAATGAAAAACTTCTCCTACACTTATTGGTGTTGAATAAGAATATCTTCAGTTGATCACTTACCAAGATATATATTGATCGGATGTGATTTGCTATTCCGAGAGAATTGCGTTTCTTTGAGTTTCTTTATTTGACAATGAAAAAATTGTCGTTGGAACTGGCGTAAATAAAGAGGTATATATATATGCGAAGAGATCCTTTTACACTTAGATTGAAAGTTTATATCATGTAGATCACATGTCTCAAATTTTATATTAATCCGAAATCATTTGAAACCTAATTGATATATATATATATATATATATATATATAAATTAACGGTATATGTACTTCTAAAATATGTGAAAATTAGACTATTTGATTACATTCCTAGTGATGTCTAAATTTTGTGAAATTTGAGACATGTGATCTATATGATATAAGCTTTCAATCTAACGGTGGATTTTGTAAAATACTTATTCATTAAAAAGTTATTAAATTGTGTAAAACTATTAATTCTTACACCGATATAAAAGGATCATATCTCAATATATATATATATATATATATATATATATATATATATATATATATAT
>PYAF01005884.1:145850-216200 GCA_007407185.1 Glycine tomentella
GAATGCGGTACCACCCACGAGACGAGATGAGGTACATGTGACAGAGGCGGTTTCAGACGCAGCTTCCTCTCCTGCTCAGACGGAGCAACGGAGGCAGTTCCCGGCGCGAAGGATAAACGAAGAAGAGGAGTTGGGAGGTCAGCTTGTTAGCAGTGCTCTCGGCTCAATCTTAAGACGAATTGAGAACATGGAAAGAAGGCAAAATCTTCAGAGACAAGAAGATATCCGAAATCTTACACGTCAGATAGAAGAACGAAATGAGGAGTGGAGACGTGCCGAGGAGCAACGCATGGCGCGGTTGGAACAAAGATGGCAGAAAATTGTGGAGCAAGTACAGGTTTCAAACCACGCAGAGGATATACCACCTTTTGCGCAAGACTTGAGGGAACATTTGAACCAGCTAAGAAATACCGAGCAGGGAGAAGACCGGGTGCGGACCGAGGAGCCACCACGGGAGCAAGTCCGGGTACAGGAGCCGACACCGGACGGAGCAAACAGAAACGAGACTCCGCCTAATCGAGCTAACATCGGCGGAAATCAATACAGCCGAATAGAAGCTGATGCAAATCAATCACACCGAGTAGAAGTCCCTCGGGCTAACCCGGTACCAGTAGAACAAGACAGGCAAGGGGAACTGGTCACACGTGGCAGAGAAGCGCCCGTTTATCGTCGGAAGTACAGCCGGGGACAACAAAATAACAGTCCATTTGTGGACGAAATTGTGAGTGCTCGGTACCTGGAAGATTTTGATGGGTCATTCTTGTCAAAGTATGATGGAACGCAGGATCCCCAGGTACATATTGATGAGTTCGATATGCAAATGTGTGTCCGGGGGATTGAAGAGCCCATCATATCAAGGATTTTCGCCGCGACGTTGACCGGGCCAGCGCAAACATGGTTCCACACATTGCCGCCATGTTCGATTAAGAATTTTGAAGATTTCGGGCAAAAGTTCTTGTTGAATTTTGTGACCAGCAAAAAACAACCAAAGTCAGAATTCACTTTAGGAAGAATAAGGCAGCTACCTGGAGAAACCCTGCAGAGTTACGTGGACCGGTTCAAGGAAGCGGCGTTACAAGTGCACGGGCTCGAAGAAAAGGTTCATGTTTACCTTATCTCAGCCGGGTTGAATGTCTCTTCGCGTTTTGCTAAATCCATCTATAAAGACCCAGTGAAATCGTTAACGGAGTTCAGTGCCCGGGCGAAGAAATACCTGGAGCTCGAGCAGATGGAAATCACGAATAATCCAGTACGAGGAAAGGAGCGGAATGATAGAAGAAGCCTGCCTCCGAAGAATAGGGGCCAGTCAGAAAATCGACCCCGGAACAGCGACATGAAGTCCAGATCGGGGAGGTATGAGAATAAGTATGACAAATACACTCCTTTGAACGTCTCCCGTTCACAAATCTGGAAGGAAGTAGCTCTCACGGAGATGAAGAAAGTAGAACGACCGCGCCCAAACTTCAATCGGGCAGGTTTGGATAAATCACGATATTGCGAATTCCACAACGGACCCGGACACACTACCGATTAGTGCTGGGACTTGCGGGACGCGATTGAAAAGTTTGTCCGAGAAGGGAGACTCAGACAATACGTGATCAGGACACAGGGGCGGAAGAACAAACGAAAGGACAATGAGAACCGGTCAAACCAAAAAGATGAAAGAAAGAAAACCCGGGAAGAAGACGATACGTTCCCGGAACCAGAGTTCGAGTGCAACGTCATTTCGGGAGCTATGGGGGGGGCGGAGATACTGCCAATCAACGGAAAAAGTACTTGAAAGAGGTGTTATCTATCCGAGCACAGCCCAAGTTTAAAGCCCGAATAGAAGAACCAGAACCCCCACTCCTATACTTCACGAGGCAGGACATGGATGGAGTAGTACCCGGACATGAGGACGGGTTGGTCATAACAGCAACGGTTGGAAACTGCCGAGTACGAAAGATGTTTGTGGATAATGGAAGCTCCGCCGACATAATTTTGTTGCACGCGTTCAAACAGATGAATTTAAACATAGAAGATTTGAAGCCATGCAAAACCACACTAACCGGATTCAACGGGGGGAATACGAACGTAATCGGGTCCATTTATCTACGGTTAACTTTAGGAACTAAGGAAGCTTTCAGATCTGAAAGGGTGGAATTCGTTGTGGCAGATTGTCAGTCCCAATATAACATGATATTGGGAAGGCCCACCATCCATAAATGGGATATTCTGATGTCTACTAAGCATCAGAAACTGAAGTTCGTCGGTAGCAACGGACAGGTGGTGACAGTTTGTGGTGATCAAAAAGATTCTCGGCAGTGCTATTATGACACGGTTCGAAAGAGCGAAGCCGAGCACAGGCCAATATCCCGGGAATCAAACAGGCGTCAGGAAGTCCGAGGTCGGGGACAAGTAAATTTGGTGGAGTTGGACATGCGAATAGAGCCAAACGAATGGAGGCCGGAGCCAGTCGAAGAGGTGGAACATGTGCAGATAGGCGATGAGGATGCCCAGATTACCAATGTTGGGCGAGCTATGGAGCCCGGACACAAAGTAGCCCTCATTGAATGCTTGAAGAGGAACCGAGACGTCTTTGCATGGAAGGCGTCAGAGATAGTCGGAATAGACCCAGTTTTCTGTTGTCACAAGTTGTCAATCTACCCAGGATCGAAGCCGGTAGAGCAAAAGAAGAGGAAGTTAGGGCCGGAAAGGACACAGGCATTACGGGCTCATATTGAAGAATTGCTACAAGCAGGTTTCATACGGGAGATCCAATACACCACCTGGCTCTCCAATGTGGTAATGGTTCGAAAATCGAATGGAAAATGGAGAGTCTACACAGATTACACGGACCTGAATAAGACATGCCCGAAGGATGCATATCCCATGCCGAACATCGATCAATTAGTGGATAGTTCTTCCGGGTACAAGGTCTTATCATTCATGGACGCGTTTTCCGGGTACAATCAGATTGCAATGCATCCGGAAGATCAGGAGAAAACGACTTTTATTGGTGATAAAGCAAACTATTGCTACAACGTAATGCCATTCGGACTCAAAAATGCGGGAGCCACGTACCAAAGGATGATGAACAGAGTGTTTGAATCCCAGCTCGGCCGTAATATTGAAGTATATATCGACGACATGATAGTCAAAACCGAAGAAATCAATAATCATGTCGACGATCTGGAAGAAACTTTTGCCCGTTTACGAAAGTTCAAAATCCGTTTAAACCCCTTCAAGTGTACTTTCGGAGTCGGAGCCGGGAAATTCCTAGGATTCATGTTGACACATAGAGGCATAGAGGCCAACCCAGACAAATGTCGTGCCGTGCTGGACATGAAATTCCCGACTACTAAGAAGGAAATACAACAGCTGACAGGGAGAGTAGCTGCATTGACACGTTTCATGCTGAAATCGGCAGAGAAGGCTCTGCCATTTTTCAAAATGTTAAAGAAGCAAGCTGTCATAGAATGGAACCCAGAATGCGAAGCCGCGTTTGCTAATATGAAGGAATCACTAGCAAGCCCGCCGGTTCTATCGAGGCCGGAAGCAGGAGAAATTTTGGTGCTATACTTATCAGTAGGAGAGGAGGCCGTCAGCGCTATCCTAGTACGAGAAGAAGAGGCAAAGCAAAAACCAATGTATTTTGTAAGCCGGGCATTACAAGATTCCGAGCTACGATATCAGAAGTTAGAAAAATTAGCATTCACCTTAATCGTGGCCGCCAAAAAGTTACGTCATTATTTCCAGAGCCATACCATCATAGTCCGGACAAACCAGGTGCTCCATAAACCCGACCTGGCCGGTCGGATGACCAATTGGGCAATACAATTATCCGAATTTGACCTGAAGTTCGAGGCCCATCATGCGATTAAGTCGCAAGCGTTAGCAGATTTCGTGCGGGAACTTACTCCTCACGCCTCGAAAACAGGGAGTTGGTGGACATTGTTCGTAGACGAGTCGTCTAACAAAAAAGGAAGTGGTGCTGGAGTCATAATCGAAAACCCAGATGGGGTGGCAACGGAATTTTCATTACAACTAAAATTCCCGACGTCAAATAATCAGGCCGAGTACGAGGCACTCATCGCCGGGCTAATACAAGCAACGGAGCAGGCGGCGGAGAAGGTCAAAGTATACACGGATTCGCAGCTAGTCGCAGCGCAAATTGAAGGCCGCTATCAGGTGAAGGGACCCCTATTAGCAAAATATGTAGGACGAGTGAAAGAAATCATTGCTGAATTTGACGAGGTGAGGGTCAACCATATTCCTAGAGAAGATAATGCCAGGGCCGACATCTTGTCAAAACTAGCCAGTACTAAAAGTCCGGGGAATAACCGTACTGTCGTCCAGCAACAAGTAGTGCAGCCGTCGTGTATAATGGTGATCACTACTGACCAAGATTGGAGACGCCCGATAGTTGACTATTTAGACAAAGGAAGTTTGCCTGAGGACGGGTTAGAAGCCCGGAAGCTAGTCAGAACGGCCTCCATGTTCACAATAATTGACGGTGATTTGTACCGGAAAGGAATACAGGCCCTTTGTTAGTTTGCGTAGCTCCGGGTCAGGTTGAATATGTGTTGTCCGAAATACACGAAGGCATCAATGGACAACACATGGGGGCGAGAGCCTTAGCAAGGAAAGCAATCCGGGCCGGATATTATTGGCCGACCATGGGAGCCGACGCAGCAAAACACATAAAGAGATGCGACAGTTGTCAAATGCATGCGTCCCGAATCTTGTCGCCGCCCGAGGCTTTACAATCCATCTCGGCGCCATGGCCCTTTTTCAAATGGGGGATGGACTTATTGGGCCCGTTTAAGCCGGCAGAAGGGCAGATGAAATGGTTGATAGTCGCAGTGGATTACTTTACTAAGTGGATAGAGGTGGCGCCGTTAGCCACAATCACTTCCGCCCGGGTACAAAAATTCTTCGAAAGAAACATCGTGTCGAGGTTCGAAATTCCCGGAGAGGTCATCACGGATAATGGCACACAATTCACAGACAAAGGATTCAAGGAAATGATGGAGGGTTTTCATATCCGGCACCGATTCGCGTCGGTAGAACACCCACAATCCAACGGGCAAGCAGAGGCCGCAAATAAAACAATCCTAGAATCTCTGAAGAAGAGGATGCACGACGCTGGAACCAATTGGGTTGAGCAATTGTACTATGCACTCTGGGGGATCCGGACTACTGTCCAATCGTCAACAGGAGAAACTCCATTCCGAATGACGTATGGAAACGAAGCCATGATACCAGTTGAGGTCGGACAACCATCATGGCGACGAACTCGGGCATTACGAGAAGGAGAAGAAGCAAACAATGAAGTCCTGGCGTTGGAATCAGTATTCATTGATGAAATCCGAATAGCAGCCCACGCCAGAGAACTTCAGATAAAACAGCAGATGGCTCGCACATACAACAAGAAAGTGGTCCCACGACAATTCGAGGTGGCTGAGTTAGTATTGCGACGAGCCGATATTGGGAACAAGAATGCTCGTGACGGAAAACTCGCGGCAAATTGGGAAGGACCTTACCGAGTAGCTTAGAAGCTTGATAAAGGAGCATATACCCTCGAAACTTTGGACGGTATACAGATTAAGCGAACGTGGAATGCGGATAAACTGAAAAAATATTACAGTTAATTGAAGAATGTGGATTCCCCCTTTATTGAGAGTATGAACTCGGATATTATATATCCGAGTGCCTACGGTTCTCTTTAATCAGGGATACATTCCGCCAATAAAGCAATGCGTTTTCTGTCAGAAAACGTGTTGTGCTATTAGGACTATGCTCGGAACGTTTGTCTCCGAGAACAAAATTTGTTATTTTATTAAGTTACATATGTCGTTGTAAACTCCAAGTTTGTAATTTCCAATTGGGAGTATGTGCCGGGATACCTTCTCGAAACATATGGTTCTCACTTTTACGGATTCATTATGATTTACCGATATCAATAAAGTGATTCTCTTCTTTTCTGATGGATTATCTTGTGAAGCAATATAATTGCCCGAGTAGATTTTAAGAGCTTTGAATGATACGCTAGCCGGTTCTGATCAAATCGGCAAAGGAGCATATCCGATAGCGGAGTTGTTCATGGCACGAATCTAACGAAAGGACAAATCTCATAATACAAAGCAGATATATCAAATGGTCGTTGGAACCATAATTACGCGCGTATAATATCGATAACCGAGTACGAAAACTCAAATGAAACCCTTGTTATAAAAATAAACAAATGTACTAGGCACAAGAGCCCAACATCAATAAAAAAGAAATACAAAGGTAAACCGGTATCCCGGTCCTTCAATTGGGAGCTTGTTTGTCAGTGGCAGGTGTTTCGTCCCGATTAGGTGGCGTTGGGTCATTGATGGCGGTAGGCGGAGCCAAAGATGAAGTATCATCTGCTTGCACGGACTCTTCAGCAGCCGCAACGGAAGAATCTTCAGCCTCGGAAGGTGGTACCAGACGGCCCTCATCTACATAGGCCATGAAATGCATCCCAGTAGTATTGAGGGCCACGTCAGGATTCAGAAACTTGACCACCTCAAGAGTATTGTTGAAGGATTCCTCGGCGGCTACAGCGAGAGTTTTCTTCAAAGAACTCAGCTCCTCTTCGTGGGCGTTTTTCAAAGAATCCACCGTGGAAGACAAAAGAGCCGCTTTCTGCTCGGAAAGTTCAAGGGCACCTTGAGCCCGACCCAGATCAGCCCGCAGCGAAGCTGCCACAGCCTGAGCCGAGAGCAGATCTTCCTTCAGCTTCCGAGCCTCGGCGACAAATTTCTCTTTTGCCTTATCAAGCCCTGTTTTAGCAGCGAGAAGCTCTTGGTGAATTTTCTTTTTCTCTTCCACCGCGACCCCGTACCTGCAATAGACTCAAGTAAGAACTTGCCAATTTACCAGTATACACTTAGCATTATTTAAAATACATACCTTTCCCGCACGGTAACGAAGGCCCGAACCAAAGAGGCGCACTCATAGGCGTTCTCCTCAATCCGGATAAGCTTGGCAAGCTCGTCGCCCACAGGGGCACCCGGTTCAAGAAGAAAGCTCGGAGGCTTGGTCAGTTTAACCAATTCTTCGGTTACCCCCTTTTTCCAAACATTACCTGACCCAACGCCGGGTTGGACGGGGGAGCTGGACGGAGGGGTGGGAACCTCGGCAGTAGAGACACTGAGTACTGCGGCTGGAGTACCCGAAGCCAAAGGGGGATGAGCGGAATGCTTGGGGGCCACAGACTTGTTCTGAATTTTGGCCCTCTTCTTATCAGCCTCCAGGGCAACCCGGAAGGATGGAGGAGGACGCTTTTGCCCCTTATGCGCATGTTGAGTCGGGGTCTTCTCGGCAGCCGGTCCCTTATTTTTGGGGTCGGGAACGGCTTCCGGGATCGACTTGGCGGTGGGAATCGGCTGCTGACTCATGTTAACTATATCAACAGAAGACATGTTAAAAACAGCATTCAAATTGAATAATGAACATAATAAATAGAAAAGCATCATTACAGTATGTGGAGGAACTGCCGCGGGCACGACGAACGTAATCGGCTGCGTGAGGCGACCCACAAGTGTCAAGATACTCGGTGATGATGGAGATGGCGGAGGCCTCGGAGTCGGACAGTGACTCCTCTATAAACCTATAACAGGAACGGTCTTCACAATAATGGTCTCGTGACCAATACAAAGGAAACGACCACTCCACGTCAATAGATTCCTCTCCACGAAGGAAAAATGGTTGCTGACCGGGAGTGGCAGCAACCTTGAAAAACTTATCTTTAAATCCTCGGAAAGAGTCTGTAAACGGAACAATCAACTTACGTTTACTTTGACTCCGGAGAGAGACCCATCCCTTACGCTCGGGTGGTTCCCTGCCCGTCCTAGGGGTGTTTGGGTAGAAATAATAAAAGAAAAGAGGAATCGTGCAGGGGATCCCAAGGTCCCCACAAAACATCTCGAAAGTTCTCACGAATCCCCAGCTATTCGGATGGAGCTAAGAAGGAGCTATTCGGAGATGATTTAATACTTCCATTTCAAAAGAAGTAAAGGGGAAGGACACTCCTATTTGGGAAACTACGGCCTCATAAAAGAAAAAGAAGTTGGGATCACCGAATAGGGAGCCCGGATCCCAAACCCATCCTGCTTACCGACGGGAAGGGAGACTATGTCGCCCAACTCGAGGGTGGAAAAAGTTCTAAGGACTTCATAGGTGACCCAAGGAAACTTAGGGGCTAGAACTGGAGCCACGTTCGACTCGGACTCGGCGGACTGAGATTCGTCTATAACCTCCAAGGAAACATCCATTATACCTACACAAAAGGAAGATAAAAATAAGAATTAGCACACATACCTGGCGATGACACATCAAACTTAGAAGAAGCCGAGGACGGAACCTCCCGGTTGCCTACACGGGTGTGTGACCTCGGCTGTGGTTTTTTGGTGGATGAGAATATAGGGTTATGCCGACATGACCCCAAAATAGAGTCAGCGACGTCGTCGGAGCCACATTGAATATAGTACATGGCCCCCGAAACACAGTTAGCACAAGCATCATACTTAACCTCCATCACGTCATCCGAGGATGAAGAGGATGTCTCATCCGAAGAAGAAGAAGAGAGACCGGTGACAGGATTAAAACGACGACAAGGAATACCTGCCGAAGGATCCCTTGGGTCATTAACACTTATGGGCCCAGAAATTTGAGGGCCCAAGAGGGACGAAGGATTGGATTGGGTCAGAGCTAGGGTAGTTTGGCCCACTGAACACGACGGAAGAACATCGCCAGGTTCAGACCTACCTAGGGGACGCGGCGGTAGAGGGGTGGCCGGAATATTGGGTACGGCGGAGACTTTTGGTTTCTTGGAGGAGGAAGAGCCTCCAGTGTGGCTGCGAAGGGGGTCACTCTCGCTTTCCCCTGGCGGAAGAGGAACACCAAACAATAACCAGGCCCCCCTAGGGCCAAAACGTTTCCGCAATTCCACCGCCTCCTCAGGAGTCACTTTCATAGTAACTCCAAGAAATGAAAAACCAAGAAAGAGCAAGAAGAAAAATAAATTCAACACCAGAAGAAGGATAGAAGTAGAAGAAAAAGAAATCCAGTACAAGAAATAGGAGACGATACAGCCCTAACCACTGATGTTGGCGTAAATTATCAAATTATGAACTTATAAAAGCAAAAGCTGAGAAGAAGAGCAGAGAAAATACCTGTTAAGGGGGAGATTTTGGAAACTGAAGATGGATGAACGAAGAAAGCACACGAAGAAAAATCGAAGGAATGCAGAGAGAGAAGAGAGAACAGGAAGATAAAAGCAGAAGAGAATGATAGAAATGACAAGTGAAATGAAAGGAAATAAAAGCCGAAAACGCGGATTTTAGGGGAAGGTTTTTTGAAATATAATGATAACCTGCTGTAACCGCCAAAGGAGACGAAACAGTTCAGTGGATTGTAACTGTTCAAATGAAACGACGAAAGGGTGTTCTGATAATATTGCTTATAAGCTTGGGGGCAGAAATGTAAAAGCATAGGGGCAGCAATCATTGCAAGAGGAATGAAGCTACAGGTCCTTTAATGCGTTAATTAATATCGACGGCAGGGAGAAACGTTCTTTCTACCCGGCATTTTAGCATGTGCCTAATCAGTTCTGATTAAACAGTTGTTACTTGGAATAGTGTGTGCAGAAAGGCACTTCCGAGTAACATAAAGATAGAACGACTCGGACTGTTCTGCCTAAGCAATTTGATCCAAGAATCCTACTCGAATGGTAATGCTCGGAAGTTCATGGTTGGACCCGCGTCTGAGAAAGGGTTATTTAGATAATTGTGCTCGGAAAATCCTCATACAAACGGTTGTCCTCGGGAAATCCTACTCGGATGAATGTAGCTGGAACGATATTCTGCCTAAATCCTACCCGAATCAGCATAATTAAGCAATCCTTGGGAGGCTAAATCTACTCGGAAAAATTTGAGGTGGAAAGGCATGATGCATCCCAGTCATCAAGGATGCTTGATAACTGGGCTGGGGGGCAACTGTTACAGTGTTAATAGTTTGGGCCTAGTTAGTGGCCCATTTATTGATAAAAGATCGTGGACTGAACTGACTTCCAGGAAATGGCATGACTTGGTCTACGCGAGTGGTTACGAACGTGTGGATTAAGGCCGGAAATCCAAGGGGCAGTTTCTATACCCGTTAAGAGGTAATCTGCTTATAAATACACATTAATCCCAGGTGAAAGGTACACACACATTCTATCTCTCTCTCTTTCAATTACACAGAGTACACACCCCACGTCAATTGGTGTATCTCTGTGATCTTCTGCCTCGAGGTATCACCTTCCATTGATATCCTTGAAGCTGCAGAGTTAGAGTGATCAAACAGCAACTTCATAGCACTTCGGTGTTATACATTCGTGTTCTGGAAACAATCAGAACACTTACTATTATCAACTAAATTAAATTTTATTCGAATAAATTAATTAAATAACTGTTTATTTGAATAGAAGCTAGATATAATAATCAGCATAACATTTAGATCAATACTTCGAAAACTTGAATAAAGAAATACGGGCATATATATGGAACATTCAATATACATAAAAATGAAAAATAAAGCTCACCACTACTACAGAAACACCTTTTAACGACACACGTTGACGGTCGTGTGAAAACTCTCATCGTTGAGTAAGCTAGTTACTGTACCACAACATATAGGGGTAGGGACTATGAGCAACAATTTTACCGATTATAGTCTAGTTGATGATTCAACATACAACCTTTCTAACTTTCTGCATTATAACATAAATGACCCAATTTCAAGGTTGCTTTCCCATCTTTAATTTCCTGTGTACCTACCTTGCTATACCTTTGAGCAACTTTAGTTTCATTTCTTCTGTGGGCATCGAAATAAAATGCATTTTGATACGAGGGAAGAGTCAGGGTGGAATATCTCTATTAATTCTTACTGTTGTTGGTGGAACGTGAAGCGGATTAATTAATTAAGCTCTTTTTCTTGAAGTGGGTTTGGGATCCATCCGATCTCAAACTGCACTTTTACGTCAGATTCTGTCTCTCTAGCTAGCCATTACAAACAATAATAATGCTTCCCCTATGTGTCATGATATACTACTCATATAAGCTTTAAAGATTCAGATGAAGTCATTCAACTGTTGTTGCTTCATAAGTAGCAGCTTGGAGGAGATTTGTATGTTTGTCAAACGCTTTTGACAAAGCAGAAACATCAAACATGGTCCTAATTATGTTACACTAGTATCATATAAGTACATTATGATTTTGGAATGCTCTGCCATGGAGGAGGATCGGTTAGTTTACCTATGGAAGATGATATTACAGAATGAGAAATGCTAGCAACGCATTTTTCAATGCACTTTTTACTTATTGAAAATCATAAAATTGTGAGTTTCACTTCTTATTTAATGAATCTCACCTATCAATTTATATAAATTTTAACTAATAAAAGTGTTAGAAGATGTAAAGAGTATAATGTTAGCACTCTCTTGCAAATTTGCCAATCACTATGCAGAATATATAACAATTTCCTCCCAAAATTTGTCCAAAAAAAATTGAAATCTAGATTTAAAGCAATTTCTTTTTATCCACAAATGTTAGTTTGTTAGTTTTAGCAATCTTGATTGAGTATGTATGGTCTATGTTGGTATTCTCTGCAATGGTGACTCTTGCTTGGTCTTTTCCTATAATAAGCTGGGCATTTTTCTTATTTTATTTTCTATATCACTGTGCTGTGTGAATTTGTAATGTCCCATGATGGCCAGAGGCTAGTTGCCACTTCTTATGGCCTCCTCTGAAATAGTAACCATAATTTGAAATTAAGAAGAGAAACAGAACAAAACTTTATTAAGAGTGTTTATTTTGATAAATGTGGTGGCCTGCTGACAAGTGAAATGTTTTAATCTGAGGCAAGCCAGAGAAGTTGAGGAAAACTAAAACAAACATTGCCTTAAGCAATGTTGACTATGTGATGTAAATAACAAAGATGGTAACTGCTGAAGTTGGAAATTAAAATTAAAATACTACTACAAAGGGGAATCTATGTAATAGTAGCAATAATAGAGGCTTGAAACGAGTGCATCAATGCATGACCATGAATCATTTGTCAATAGGCATGAAGCTCAAATTAAAGACCACTGGTAGCAGCACTGATCTTGTTGTTATTGTTGGGATCTTGGACAGTACTGTTACCAACTACCACCTCTGAGAGATTCACCTCTTTTGCTTTCCTTGCTGCTATTTGCTTCTTCGTAGACTTGTAATAGGTTGCATACAGAATTAGTTGTGCCACAGAAAATGTTGTCCCAATCCCGTTTGGTATCTGACAATTTAGCACAACAGCAAACCAACAGGTTAATTAATTGTAATCCTACACTTGATCCCTTCATAACATATATAATTAAAGTATGAAATACATATCTTGATTGCTCTATTGAACTATATATAGGCATGAAAGGAAGGATTAATTGTCATTTTGTTTTTCTTACAGCAATGAATGGATCAAAAGGGATGAGAGCATAAGTAGTCCAAGACACGCCATTCCCAAAGGATGCTAGAGAGAGGAAAAACGGCATGTACTCAACACTTTTGGTCGTGATCACTAGTTTCTGCAATCATATAAATTAATTGGGATTAGTTCTTCATATCATAAGCCTCAATCACTTTGGTCTCTAACTTTTCACAAATTCATTGGCACTTCAACTTTTATATATTGTCATTTTACAACCAGGAAGAATAAGTAAATGACGTTTTGTAAGAAAAATTAGGGACTAAACTAATTCAAAATCATAATTTTAGAGATTAATTAGTACACATGAAGAGTTTAATATTCTATGCATGAACTAGTTTAGATAATTTTTTCGCTAATTACTTATAAGAGAAGAAAATACATTGGATTATTATAAGAGAAAAAGATAAAATAAATAAAATTTCTTATAAATTAAAATCTATTTTTTTTATCAACGAACGTTAATTAATAGTTTTGTTGACAGGAGACGGAAATCGAACCGTTTCTTTCTTTTTTAACCACTAAATCAATCTTGTATATTCTTAAAATACCAGAGAGAAAGATGAGTTAGAGATATAAATGATGACTGACCATGACTGACAAGGGTGAAGCATACATGGCAACATTGAAGAGCATGCAAATGGTTCCGACGACGGCGGAGCGCTTTCTGACGGAATGGATGAGAGTGAATGTGACGAGGGTTAGAACGGCGATGAAGACGAGTTCTAAGAAGAGCCAAAGGAAGACCTTGAGCCTCTTGGTGCGGTCGGAGTAGAGCAAGAAGAGTGTGACATAGATGATCTCAATGACACACCCTGCACCGTTGATGGTCACCACCAGCAAGCTGTGAGGGTGCACCATGGGGAGCCCATATAAGGTCCAAACCATGCAATTCATCAATGTGGCTAGGTATGGCACTGCTGAGTACTGCTCCACCGATCCTTTCTTCCATATTCGGACAAAAGTTGGCCTGCATATATATGTTCATTTTAATTTTAATAATGTTTATGTAAAATAATTTTATATGAGTAATGATACATAAACATGTCATCATTTTAAATACTCCTTTAGCATCTCTCATTTCTGTGTATATATCTATTTCTTCCTATCAGAACATAATTAAACCCTATCATCCTTATATTCTCTAGATGTTAAATAACATAATAATGAGTATTCATATAACATTTTTCATTATAGTATATTTATTCACTTACACTAATTACCTTAAAAATCATAACTATAATTAAATAATAATATAAAATTTAGGCTAAAATGTAATTTTAGTGACTTTGGTCAATGTTAGACTTGTTGACTGCATACCTTTTTAATTCTTTTTTAATAAATTAAATAATTAAAAAATATTTGTCAATGTATAATAAACAAATAACTGTTAGTCAACGTTTACAAAGTATATTATATCAATATTTAAAATTGGTCACAATGATTAAAATTTTAGATTTTTTAAAAGTGGAAGATAAAATGTCTCAATAAAACTTAAAGGATTAAAATCGTGAATTTTTTGAAATTGAGTGGATAAAATGTCTTAATTAAAAAATAGGAGCACTAAAACACATTTTTTAAGAAAATAGGAGAACAAAAATTACATATTAACCGAAAATTTAAACTCATACTATTTGGTATAAAATAAGGGTCTTGCTAACAAGCGTCATTAAGACATTAATTAAAGAACTAAAACAACAAAAAAATCATTTATTGTGAAAATTGTAGAAAAACATAAAAAAAATCATAAACAACACTATTTTACACATTCAATCCTTATAAAAAAAATTATCTTTTGATTATTAACTAATGTATGTCTTGCACCTTTTATACTAAGTGAATTCATGTGTAAAGGAAACAAAATATATATATATATATATATATATTTCCTTTATTCACTCATTTCACCTCAAAATTGATAAATGTAAAAATAATAATTAAGGAGGGAAATTACTTTAATTAAGACTCTATAAATGATAAATGTTAGTAGAATATTTATAATGTTAGAATTTACAAATAATAATTAAATTACTTTTTTTTATAGCGATTACTTAAAATGAAAGAATAGCGACCTAAACATAGAAAGTTAAGAGAGAAATGAAGCTTACACTGGAGACAAGAAGAGGCAGCCCGAGATTATGTTTCCTGATCGAAGGCAAGGAAATTAAAAATAAATAAATAAATAACGTGAGAACGTTAAAATGTTCCTTGAGGGAATTAGGTGATCAGAAAATTAAATCACGTGCATATATATTGATGTTCTAATTAAACTTGTACTTAATGAAGTTGACGAAGTAATGAAGTTCACCCACCTATGATACCGACTACTGTTCGAGCAATATCTGCGGTAACCATGTTTGATATATGTTCCCTATATCCTATAGCTAAAGACGTGAAATGTGAAATCCAATAAGATAGAGATCGAGTAGTGACTAACTAAAATATATGAGGATTGGCTGGTATGAATGAATTAACCAAAATGCATTTTAATTTAGTGATAGTATATGCAAGTCTGGTAGATCATGTAGATGACATGAGTAATTGCTTTTGCTGGGGAAGAAGTGTGCGACTTATTATATATAAATAGAGCCATTTGATATGAGAAATTAAATTGGCACTGCCTTTAAGATGCTGAGCCACCACCCATTTGACACATGGGTGACACAAGTATATATCCACTCTGATTTTTATGCATGCATATGTCTCCCTTAATCTACTGTTAAGTCGTACTATGCCATTTCCAAACGTTAAAATGCGTGATGCTTCTGCTTCTCACACTAAAAGTCAAAACCACTTTTATACGTCTCTTTTTCTTTCCTTTCCCTTGTATTTTTGGGATGTCCTCGTTCTTCTCCACAACCTAATTATATGAGCAGCTTGATTAATTGTTACGTAAATAATTTCTCTGAAAGATATAAATTCAACTAAATGTTAAATAAATATTCTTGAAATTAATAATTATTTTCTGTTTTAAAATACTAATTGTTTTAAGATTTTATATTCTATCTTTAAATTGGCATAATTTCATATCTTGAATAAAAGGGTTTTCATATGGGAAGAGAAGGACGAGGAAGTCACAAAGTCCCAAAAAAAAATTGCGGTTTTGGGAAGCATGAAATAGGACTGAGATATTTGAATTTTTAGGTAAGTCTCACGGATAAAGTCTTCCACGCAAATATGAGAATAAGACTGTTGAAATTTTTCGTTTAGTGAATAGCATTGTGTTCTCTTACTATTGGCAGGTCTGTGCTTATAGCACTAGGCCAATAAGGTAGCTGTCTTAGGCCCCATCCAAGATCTTAATTACTTTAATATGTTTTTTTTTAAAAAAAATTATGCGATAAACATACTTTTTTTTAATCTCCTAGGCCAACATAGTTGGAATCTATTAGTGATATTGTGGTGCATTTGCATATTTCTTTTTTAAATAACACTTATAATTAATCTCAATGTCACAACAAGTTTTATAATTAAATTTTTTTATATTCAAGTTGAGACAAATTATGTTGCAAGACAGCGATTAAATTAATTACTATTTATTAAACTTTAATTAATAAAACTAAAGTAAAAAATGAAAAATTAATAAAACAAAGGTTAATAAACTATATTAAAATAAAACTTAATAGTAAAATTCGCCTAAGGCTTCAACATTACTAGACACGGCCTTGGCCTTGATTGGCTGGTTTGCCTTTTGTCCTTGTCCATTGAGGGGTGTTTTTTGTTTCTTTTTTATTATTATTCAATTTTCTATTTTTTTCTATTTTTTTCTTACCTTCTAAATCACTTTAATTTAAGTATTTCTTCTCTATTTTTTTCACCAAACAATTTTTATTTATTTATCTTCTTTTCACACCTATCTACTTCTCTTTTCTATATTTTTTTTCTCCCCCTACCAAACACAAAAGAGAATAAAAATTCTTCTTTAAAGGAATATTTTTAGAAGTTTGTCATCCGTGATAGCGGTTTTAGAAAGAAAAAGAAATTATCTTTTTCAAATTTTCATCTTTATTTTTAAATTAAATTTTAATATTTTCTTTAAAAAATTATAGATATATAGTTATAAATAACTTTATATCACAATATAAATTATTTATAATAAATTCAAAATATGAATTATATGTTAAAAATACTTGTTTGTTATAAAATCTAATTATAATAGAATTTTTATATTTAAAAGTATTTATTTATTATAAATTTTAATTATATAAAATAAATATTTAACTTGTGTATACTTATTAAAAATAAAATATTATTAAATATTTTCAATTTTAAAGAAATATATGTATGTTCATTTAATTATCTTTTTTATTTGTACTTTTAAAAGTATTTTATATATATATATATATTAATATTATTCTCTAGCTGATTTTTAATGTTTTATAAAAATATTAAATAAAAATATAATTAGTATCGTAAAAACATAAATACATATTTAATATCTTATTTAATATTTTTTAAGATTTAAATTATTAAATTTTTGTATGGTAATATGAAAGACCATTCCTGAGTGTGACATTCCCTTCCTATTAGGAAAACAAGTTTCTTTTTGGGTCCACTAAGTAAAAGGTATCGATTCGGCGTAATTAATTTTCTGCCATATGCCGATAAGGTTTTCAAAGAAAACCGTGGGTGTGCTCAATTCCATGCTGATAAGATTATAACAACATTCATTTCTTTTTTCTTTTTTTTTTTTTTAAAGAAAAGGAATATTCATTTCTCATCACTTGAAATTTGAAATTTACTCCAATGGAGCATATTCATACAAGCTGTACCCCGCTTTATTTTGCTTATTTTAATTTATTAAAGTACGTTACATAATAAATAAAATTAACAAAAAAAATAAAGTTTTGCTATAATGACTTCTTCTTTTTTAGCTGAAAACTATAATGACTTTTTTAATAAACAAAGATATTTTAATAGGAGTACAATAAATTATTAAAGAGAACTATTTATACTCAGATTTAGATACAATTACTACAATAAGATGAATGTACATCATACTAATCATATATGTTTACATCGAAAAACACTAGAGAGAATGAAATTTCTAACTTCAGCTGAAACACCTTAATTCCAGGTTTATATCTAATTTATATTTATATTTATTTTAAGTTAATACATGTGTTACTTCCATTTAATAGAGTAAATAATGTGAAGTTAAGAAAACGTAATCTTGGAATTTATTAAAAAAATTAAAAACTTTTTATTTCTTAATTATGAAATTTGATACCACTTACAAATAAGCTTATCACTTAAATTTTTGAGACAAAGACATCTCACTTAGAATCATACCTTTAAAAGAGAGTAAACATAGTGAATAAAAAAGGATATTTTTAGCTACAAAAATTAGTCATGTGTTGTCTGGGAGTCACATGATCTTCCAAATTAATGGTTGATGGTGACACCAACTCCAGCAGCACAAACACAATTAGAATGCTCTAGTCATCCAATGGCAGCAATGAGTATATTCTCACGTCCTTGGGGTACAAAGATACCCTAGGTGCATTGCTCTTGTAGGGATTTCTGTAATCGAAAGAAATTCATCAGCAAATGTTGTTATATTATAAAGTTGCATTTTTCATTTATAATTTAACTTACAATCCTATCAAAAATCTCTTGCGCGGCCTCAATTGTCATCTCCTCGGATCATTTTGTTCGAGCCATTAACCATATCTCATGTCTTGGAATGGGAAATGAAGGGTCAACAATTTTTGAACTCCTAGATTGAGTTGCTAGGTCTTGTCGTTATTTCTTTTTTGCCTCCATGAGCTTCTCCTTAAGGAACTCATAACCCCCACGAGACAACACGTGTGTGGTGGTGTTGTGTTTTTGGATTGTCAGAGCCTTATTTTTGACTTCATGTGATAAATTAGACATAATTTCAACAAAATACTAAAATAGATTATAAATGTGAATTTCAAAAACAAGTTTCACATTTAACCTGCCAAGAAAGGGTTTTGTGACTTGAAACAAATTCCTCTCAATTCTTTGGATCAATGTCATACTTATCACAAGGGGTCTTATCTTCACTTTTTGTTTTCTGAAAGTGCCCATTTGTCAGTAAGGTTTGTCTTAAATTGCCTCATTTTGATCCCACATTTGATACAACCTTCTTCCTAGTATTGTCTGCTTCTGAAATATCAAATTGCTCCTGCAATACAAAATGGTATGAAGAGTTAGTGAATGATAGCATAATGCAAGCTAAATACATCAAATTACTATAACATAGATTGTTTAGTGGAAATACCAGAATGTCCTTCCAAATCAGTTGTTTCTTAGCTTCGGACACTTGTTTCCAATTATGATATAAGATATCAACCTTTTTCTTGAGCAATGATCCCTAAATAGGTCTTGAATGTCTTTCTATGTTGGCCTAAAGCTTTCCCAGTGCCAATATCCACATGAACTAGTAGCTTCTGCTCATCCAAGTGTCCGACGGACAGTCTTTTTAATCGTGTGGATTGTTTACTCCTCCTAGGTGTAGACTGTGAAGTAGTTGATGGCGAGGGGGGATGGGAACTTGGTGGTGTAGCCATATGCCTTTTCAAATAATAGCAAACAAATTAAGATCAATTGCAAGTATACAAAGTCAATAAATTGTAAATATGTAAAAAGAAATAACACTATATGTACAAATATTTATAGAAAAAATGATTACAATAACATAAACATTACTTATATATAACACAGCTAGGTCGGAATGTTCTCCCATAAACTTTCATATGATCATTGTGATTTGCATGTACATCATCCACTTCATGTTCTTCAATGATGGTAAGCATGAGTGTGGAGAAACAAGGAGTCTCAAAAATATCAAAGTGTTGAATCACCATGTTCATGACTAACACCACTTGTTCTGCCTTGTAGAACCACTGACCATCTTGGGCTAGAGGGATCTTTGATATAAAACATTTGTTTAGCTTGCTATGTCATGATAAGGTCAGTCCTTATAAGCAACCTTATTAAGGTCAACTAGGGTAAATCTCATATCATCGATTTGCACACCAAAATTTCCATTAATCCACTTACACTTAAAAACAGGCACTCTGAATCTACTATAATAAAGCTCCCAGATTTCTTCAATCACTCCAAATTAAGGCACAGACGCCAATTTTGGGTTGTTGTTTAATGCATTTCAACAGTGTTCAAATTCAGAGTCAAGGCTAATCCCTTTGTTTTGTACTTTACTCTTGTCGTCTTGTGACTTCATGTAGAATGAGTAGTTATTGATAACATATCCCTTCCAAGTTCTCACATTTCAATTTGACCCATTTGCTAACTTTATCAACGTTTCATATGCACTGTCATTGATATTGCTTTGTCGAGACGCATCAAAAACAATTTTACTAAGCTAATTCTGTAGCACAGAGCTAACCTAGGTCGACTCAGAGACACGATCAATATGGTTCTAGCTTCAAATCATTAGTAATTATAAGGGGAGATTTTTGTCAAACAGTTGGTATGCGTAAAGAAAAACAAAAAAAAAACAAACTAAAATTAAAGAACAATACAGAAATTAACAAGATTATCAAGGAGTAAAGTAAAACAGATAAGAAAGCATCAATCCAATTCACCAACTTAAGCAATATGAATCATCATCATTCTCATAAATTGATTCTATCATGAACATTCATTCAATCTCAATAGAAGCAATTCAATCGATCCTACTCCTAAATTAATTGAAAGCACAACCCTAACTGAAATATCATTCAATTAATCTTGTGATTATCATTTGAAATTAGGACATGAATCCATAATCCTAACTCACTTTCAACCTAAATGCAGTCATAATCATGAAAACATAATAGAAATTGAAGAAGAAGGTGAACATTCAAATAGAATTTGAAATACCAAACTGGAACTCCAATTCTTCTCTTGCTTGAGATGGATCCTTGGATTGATTGATGATTTAGCCTTCCATGATCATCACCATGGAAAGCCCCATGAAATGAGTGCAGTAAAATAGAAGGATAGCAAAATGAAAATGAAGAAGATGAAGAACAATGAAGAACAAATGAGAGAAAATAAAGAACAAGAGTTTGATCCTAAAAACTAAAAGAAAGAAAAATAAAACTTGTTTATTGAATTGTAAAGTGTGTCATCCAAGTTTCACTAAAGTCACTAATATATGTAGTGACTGAGCTCTGAAAAGAAAATGGGTCACAAACAAACCCAACAATCTAATTATTTGTTATTTACAACCAAGAAAGTCAAATTCGCAGCCCAAAATTACAAGTGCAGAGGTGCTAACTTCGAAGCTTAAAATGACCCTCTAAATGATAGAATTGGCCTCAGGCTATTTCTAGCAAACATGTAGATCTTTTCGTTATCTTTCTAGGGACTCCTAGAACGCTCCATTCGGAGATTGGTAGCACTCTATAGGCCCTGCACAAGTCAGATATGTTAAGTGAGCAAAAATCCGAAAATACGCAACACTTAGCAATTAAGTCCACTTACTTGCCTAGGCCAAAACTGAATTAGAATAGGAAAATAAAGGTCCAAGAGAGGTCAAATAAGCTAAGAAGGATAGAAAAATATTGGGAGAGATTCAACAAGCTGTGTGTTACCTATCCTCACCATCAAATCAGTGAGCAGTTACTGATTCAATATTTTTATGAAGGATTGATGTGGATGGATAGGAGTATGATAGATGTAGCTAGTGGAGGCACTCTGATGGACAAGACCCCTCTTGCTGCAAGGCAGTTGATTTCTAACATGGTAGCTAACTATTAACAATTTGGTGTTAGAGTTGCAACATCCAAGGTTGCAAATGAAGTTTTTGTCTCTATGGTTGCTGATAACCAGAGATTTGAGAACAAATTGACAGAGTTGACATCCCTTGTGAGGCAACTTGTCATTGGTCCTGATCTACAACAACACTTCCAGCCTGCCACCACCAAATACCAACCTTCCTCATTCAGACAACAGCCACAGTTCCAACAAGCTGCACCTACACCTGCACAACCTGTGCAAGCCACTTCTAGACCTTCTTTAGAGGACTTGATGAAGCAAATGGCTACCACCAACCTTCAATTTCAATAGAATGTCAGTGCTAACATCCAAGACCTCCAGACTTAGATTGGACAGTTAGCTACAACTGTCAACCAGATGCAGCAGCAAGGTTTTGGCAACATTCCTGCACAACTAGTGATTAATCCAGAGAATGTGAATGCCATTACCTTGGGGAGTGGCAAGGAACTTCCAGATTCCATAGTTGTTGGTGCTAAATCAGATCCTGTAGAGGAGCATTTTGTTTTTCTTCTTAATATCACTGATGCTGCAATAAATAGTGTAGCTATTCCTGATTTTCTTTCTGATTTTTCTTCTGAATTTTCTAACTTTGATCTTGGTTCTTATAATTGTGCTTGTGATGACTCTACTATTGTGTGTAGTATTTGTGCGGAGATTTCCTCTACACTTTACCCTTATTGTGTTGCAGGTACAAATACAGGTTCTGAGAATACTATCCCACTTCTCTCAGCCTCTACTCTTCCCTTACCTTCCACTATTCAGTCACCTTCCTTGGAGCTGAAGTCACTACCTGAGCACCTCAAGTATGCATATTTAGATGATGCTCAAAAGCTTCCAATCATCATATTTAGTGGGTTGTCAATGGAGCATGAAGAGAAGTTGATGCATGTTTTGAGAGGCCACAAAAAGGCCACTAGATGGACACTTGCTGATCTTCTTGGAATTGATCCTCCCATCTGCATGCATCAAGAAAATTATGTTTGGGATGTGCCTTGAACAACACTTTGGGAGTTTCCTTTTTCCTTCTTTTATTTGTTGTCTCTTTGTTGCATTTCTTGCATGCTTACATTGAGGACAATGTGCATTTCAAGTGTGGGGTGAAGGATCTTAAAAATATGTTTCTTTTGTTGTTTTCTATCTGTTTATGTTTTGTTACTGTCTGTTTGTCAGTGTCTGTTGGTTTCTGTTTTCTGTTTGTTTGTTTCAGTTTTTAAGTCTGTATGTTTTTGTTGTTTGTTTCTGTTGTTTCTGTTTTGTGTTGTTTTTATTGAATTTAGGCACTTTTTCATGTTTTTCATAGGATTTCCAACTTATGTAAATTGTGAGAAATGTTAAAAAGTTGGTTGGATTGAGAGGTTTCATACTTGATGTGAATCGTTGTTGCAATTGTTGAAGTGATAAGTAAGCTTGAGAAATAGAATTTAAGATGAACCATGTGTGGTAGAATTATGCCTTGTGAGTTTTTGAGCCTTTGTGAATATGTTCTTTCATGTGTGATTTCACCCTTGTGCTAGATTACTCTATGTTTTGCCTTGCCTCTTTTGACACTCCTTGTTGCACATGCTTTGATTGAGATGATTTAGGCCTTCTTTCTTTTAGCTACTAGCCAAATAAACCTATCCTTGCGTTGATATCCATTGCCA
The DNA here is from genome assembly GCA_007407185.1 of Glycine tomentella. Classification (NCBI taxonomy): domain Eukaryota; kingdom Viridiplantae; phylum Streptophyta; class Magnoliopsida; order Fabales; family Fabaceae; genus Glycine; species Glycine tomentella. Next base: position 168,755 of record PYAF01005884.1, read on the forward strand.
CCCTCTTTGAGCCTTTAGTCTTTTCTTTCTTGTTTAGCTAATTCAAAAAAAAAAAACTAAAAAAATGTTGGAAAACCATGTTATCCTAGCTTTAGGGAGAAAATGGGCTTTGGAATTGTTTTGGGAGTGGGTTTCAAACAAGTGTGGGGTTTTTGTATTTTGTTTTGTTTTGAAAGAAAAGAAAAAGAGAAAAGAAAGAGTTCAAATAGCAAAAGTTCAAAGAAAAGAAGAAAAAAAAAAGAAGAAGAAGAAAAGAGAAAAAAAATTGTGTATAAGCAAAGAAAAAGAAGTTCAAGCAAAGAAAAAAAATATGCAATAAAAGTTGTTATAGTTCATTTTCATCCTTGTAAATTCTTCTAATTTCATCTTCTTGCTTCTACCCTTCTTTTATCTTGTTGGCTTGCTCCCCATTGTCCCTCTTTTCTCTTAAGCTTTAGCCTAAATATCCTTTTCTTATCCACCTTTTTCTAAGCCATTCATTACAAGCTAATAAAGTCCTTTTGATCTTTTGATGCATGTGTATTTCAAGTTGAATGAATGAGAGATTTGTCAATGCTTGGATGTGATAGTTGTATGTGGTGTTTGAGTGTAAATACAAGCCATACACATCATGTGAGGTTGAGTTCCACCCTTTGAGAGAATTCTATCACCTTGATGCATTCTTAATTCTAAACTTGACTACTTTTTCACTTTGCACTTTGTGATCATGTTTTCATGAATTGTTTGTTACCTCAATATTATTCTTCCATCTTTTCATCTCTCACTTTTGAGCATTGTTGTGATCCATTGAAAAATATGTGTTCCTTGTTCATACCCTTTCTCTAAATTTTTGGTTTACTTTAGTTTGAATTTTTTCTCTTAGTCTTTCTTTTAGTTTTGCCCAGGAGTGCAAAAGTTTAAGTGTGGGGTAATTTGATAAAGTGCTTTTAGTTGAAGATTTTTCTATCCTTTTTAGCTTATTTGACCTCTCTTGGACCTTTATTTTCCTATTCTAATTCAGTTTTGGCCTAGGTAAGTAAGTGGACTTAATTGCTAATTGTTGCGTATTTTCGGATTTTTGCTCACTTGACGTATCTGACTTGTGCAGGGCCTATAGAGTGTCACTGATCTTCGAATGGAGCGTTCTAGGAGTCCCTGGAAAGATAACTAAAAGATCTACAAGTTTTCTAGAAATAGCCTGAGGCCAATTCTGTCATTTAGAGGGTTGTTTTAAGCTTCAAAGTTAGCACCTCTGCACTTGTAATTTTGGGCTGCGAATTTAACTTTCATGGTTGTAAATAACAAATAATTAGATTGTTGGGTTTGTTTGTGGCCCATTTTGTTTTCAGAACTCAGTCACTACATATATTAGTGACTTTAGTGAAACTTGGATGACACACTTTACAATTCAATAAACAAGTTTTATTTTTCTTTTTTTTAGTTTTTAGGATCAAACTCTTGTTCTTTATTTTCTCTCATTTGTTCTCCATCTTCTTCATTTTCATTTTGCTATCCTTCTATTTACTGCACTCATTTCATGGGGCTTTCCATGGTGATCATCATGGAAGGCTAAATCATCAATCAATCCAAGGATCCATCTCAAGCAAGAGAAGAATTGGAGTTCCGGTTTGGTATTTCAAATTCTATTTGAATGTTCACCTTCTTCTTCAATTTCTATTATGTTTTCATGATTATGATTGCATTTACGATTGAAAGTGAGTTAGGATTATGGATTCATGTCCTAATTTCAAATGATAATCACAAGATTAATTGAATGATATTTCAGTTAGGGTTGTGCTTTCAATTAATTTAGGAGTAGGATCGATTGAACTACTTTTATTGAGATTGAATGAATGTTCATGATAGAATCAACTTATGAGAATGATGATGATTCGTATTGCTTGAGTTGGTGAATTGGATTGATGCTTTCTTATCTGTTTTACTTTACTCCTTGATAATCTTGTTAATTTTTGCATTGTTCTTTAATTTTAGTTTGTGTTTTTGTATGTTTTTCTTTACGCATACCAACTGTTTGACAAAATCCCCCCTTATAATTACCAATGATTTGAAGCTAGAACCATATTGATCGTGTCTCTGAGTCGACCTAGGTTAGCTCTGTGCTACAGAATTAGCTTAGTAAAATTGTTTTTGATGCGTCTCGACAACACTAAATATTGCATTTGTAAACCATTTTAAGAAACTTTTATTATGCTCTTGCAAAAGTTGTTTCTTGGACATTTTTGGGTGAATATTCTTCATAAATTCTTTGTGAGCATATAAGTATGGGACAACCTCTTGGGTGTTATTCAATATATACAAATGCACTTGATTTAGTTCATTAAGACATGAGAAGCCCAATAGGTTTTCCCAATAGGTTTTGCATTTGCCATGTACACTAAACAAAACTCAATAGCTTTTTCTGCAATATATATTTCAATAATGGGTGCTTTTGGATGATATTTTTTTTTTTGTATACCCTTTCAAAATCTCCACATATCACTCAACTGGGTACATCCACTGTAGATAAACGGGGTCACACAATATAATCTTCCTCACTAAATGGGCCATCCAAGTTTTTAGGGTCAATAACTTTACTACATATAGCATTGAAGAAAAGCACAAGTGAGTTATGGCAACCTTAACTTTCTAAGGTAGGATATTTCGTATCACCAACGGTAGGAGTTGTTGCATCAAGATGTGGTAATCATGAGACTTTAAGTCAATTAATTTCAAATTCTTCACCCTTCAAACATTTGAAGAATATCCCTGTGGCACTTTCACACCCTGCAGACATTCACAAAAACTTCTTTTCTCTTTTGTTCACAATGTATGACATGTTGGGGGCAAATATGTTCGCTTACCTGTTGACCTTGGATGCAACTGCTCACATATACCCATATCAACCAGATCTTGATGAGAATTTAGACCATCCTTTGTCTTGCCTTTAATGTTAAGAAGCGCGTCGAGAAAACTATCACACATATTTTTCTCCACATTCATTACGTCTATACAATGTTTAACATCTAGATCAGATCAATATGGAAGATTAAAGAAGATCGACCTATTCTTCCATATGTTTTTCACACTCACATCCTTCTTTTAGATCTTTCAAAAGATAGTATAAATGTCTTCCACCCTCTCATAAACTTGGTTTCTAGTTAAGGGTATTGGTGCAATTGCATTCTCCTATGTTCCATCAAAAACTTTTACTAGTTGTCGATATGGGTGATAACGATTGAGAAATCTTCGATGCCTAATGTAGGTTGTCTTTTTACCATGCTTCATTTGCACGAGCATTGTCTTATCTTCACATATAGAGCATGCGTAATGCCCCTTAACACTATATCCACTCAAATTTCCATATGCTAAAAAGTCATTAATGGTACAAAATACCATTGCACACAACTTGAATACATTCTTCAGATTTCCATTAAACACGTCAGCTCCTCCTTCCTCACACAACATTCTTAAGTCTTCAATCAACGGACATAGATAAACATCGATGACAATTCCTGGTTGTCTTGGACCTGAAATCATCATAGCAAACATAATATATTTTTGCTTTATACACAGCCAAGGAGGAAGGTTGTAAATCACTAGCAAAATCGGCCATGAACTGTGATTGGTGCTTAAGTTACCAAACGGATTCATTACATCCGTAGCAAGTCCAATCATAAGGTTTCTTGCATCCCTCCCGAAATCTAGAAACAAACGATTAATTATTTTCAACTGCAGAGAATCGGCCGGATGACGGAGCAATCCATTATGTTTTCTCTCCTCTGCATGCCATATAAGGGTTTTGCATCTTCTTTATTAGCAAACAATTGTTTAAACCTTGGAATTATTGGAAGATACCAATCATCGTCATTACAATTGTCATCCTTCACTTTTTATTATGATACCCCACACATAGGGCATTTATTCAGTTGTTCAAACACATTTTTGTACAATATGCAATCATTAGGGTAGACATGTATTTTTTGGTACTCCATGTCCATAAGACAAAGTATCTTCTTTTCCTCAGTTATATTTTGACAACATGGTTTCCTTTGGAAACATATTCTCAACACCTAAGTAAATCAATGAAGCTTTTATTACTTCACCCATTAGTTGCCTTCAAATTGGTCAAGCTTAACACTGCTGACAATCATGTGTACTTTTTGAAACCTGGATACAAAAGCTTCTTTAAATTACTTTCTAACTTATCATACTAAGGTGCATGTGCTTGCTAAAAAGACTCTTGGCCAACATCACGAATCATTTCCTCTAATTGACCTCTCAATTCTACATCAACATGCTTAGTTTGGGACACTGTTGACATGTTTGTCTTTTCATCATGCCATATCCATCCTATGTAATACTAAACAATCCTATCACATATACGATGTGTCCTTATGTTACCCACTACATGTTGTCTTTCGTTCACACATTTAACACAAGGACAATAATATTTCTCACTCGTGTTAGTTATAATTTGTTGAGAGAATTCAAAAAATTGTTCAACCCCATTGAGATACTCCTTACTAATGCGTAATGCTTTCATCCAACTTCTATCCAATAATTAGTCACAAGTTTAATTATCCCATGCACGAAGATCTCACTTTTCTCATAAAAAAAGGTGTGACCTTATTCCATTAGGAAGACATGTTTTTATACTTGATTCATACATATAGGTTAAGTCTCTTTTCTTAAATTTGACAAAATTTTGATAGCATTTCACATTGATCTCCAAACACATGACATGAAAGCGGTGACATCAATTTCATCACAATAAAGTATGCACCCAAAGAACAAAGCAAAATGAACTAAACCAAAATTTCGTCAAATTTAAATAAAGAGACTTAACCTATACGTATGTATAAAATACAAAAAAAATGACTCTTCTTGAACTGTCCAAATAGACAATTCAAGATTCAATACAATAATTAATATAAACTATTTGTATTAATCATTGTATTCAACCTCAAACGGGAAACTAAGGTTTCACTCATAATGCATTAATCATTAACTTGAATATAAAACAATAGTATAAGAGAGAAATGCATTTACTAGCATAAAAGAGAAAGACATACATACAATGATGGAGGCTTGCTAGAAAAAACAAGTGCGAGCGAGCGATGCGAGATGAGAAAGAAAAAGAGTCATAAAGAGAAATATATATTAGTGATTAATTGAAATTACCTAGCATATTCTTAGGTAAAATAGATAAAATACTAAGTTCAAATATGCCTTTCTAACTAAGAGGCAATGTCAATTGCAGTAACTCAATTCTCTCTTCACTAAGTTACCCTGAGATCAGCCAATGCAACGCACAATTAGAGTCACCAACACTTACTAAGTTGCAGCAATTCATAAAGTTTCCTTCTTAGTATGTATGATGCATATAATGTAACTTTTTGAAAATAAGAAAAGCTTGGATATCATATGGAAGAAATAGATATCATATGCATCTTCCATTGACTACAATTTATTACCTCTACTTTTAAAGGTGTGGCCTGGACTATGTGGTAGGGCTACTCTTGTTTTTCATGAGTCATGGATAGTAATTGAACTTATAACAATTCAGTTCAGTTTCAGTATAAAAAAACTAGTAACTAAACTTGTAAAATAGTTCGACTGAGTTCATGATTGAGTACATGTAGCTCAACTTAGTTCTTTTAAATTATATTTCAGTTTGATAATGCTAAAGTTCAAATTAAACAAGACTAGATCTTAGGCTAATGTTCAATGACCAATAATTTCAAGCCATGCGGAGCCTACTTCATTAGTTCTAAAACCATTAATTATATATACTAGTTTTATAATTTAAAACTCATATATGATTTTTTATAAGAAAAATTTATTATTAAAAGTATAAGATATATATAACACCTCATGTAAAATTATAAGAAAAACTCACATCTTGACAAGGAAGACCGAATGTTGCAACAAGAAAGCCATAGATTTTTTCTATTGTTTTTTTATCTTGAAAACATGGAAGACTACTAGTCAATGACAAATGTTGCAAAACTAAAACCTTCTACTACAATCTATAAGTCTATAACATAAGTGCAACATTAAAGGAAGAAACAAAAAAAAATAGTTGGCTTTAGAATTTAAGACATTGACTTTAGAATATGGTTTGAACTGATCAAAACATGGAAAAATAAAGTTGTGGATGCCTTGTCAAGACAAATGCATGCAACTAAATGTCCACAATATAAGAGAGCATATGTTGGAGTGGCTAGAACTCATGCTAGAATTATAGCATAATTTCATTGGAAAGGGATAAGGAAAGATGTTTCACAATTTGTAAGGAAATGTTTCAATACCAGCAAAGCTAAATTTCGTAACATTAACATGAAAGCAATAGTGTTATTTCAACCTTTTCCAATATCAAATAACATGCAGGAGGAAATAGAAGCATGGATTTTTAACTAGCTTACAACTATCATTCTATCATAATAAAAGAGTTTTAGAGAGAAGATATTATTGTTAAATTGATATTGAGGATTAAATGAATTCAATCCACAGATTTACAGTTGCAACAGAGTATTTATAACATTTTCTAACACTAGCTTAATATCAAGTAACTATAGTTAGTTGAGAATACAAATGACACATGGCCAGTTAAGCTATGCCTACAATTGTACAAAGTAAAAAACTCATTTCCCTCTTTTTTCCATTTAAGTAGTGGCAAAAGTATATGGAGCTTATTTTATACTGAAAGTGGGAATATTTTTTGGTCAGCTTATGCAGACAAAACCTTTTGTTCCTCTGTAATTTAATTTAGAAAGATAAAGCAAAATTCTAGATACTACCTTATTTTTTGTAACAAAATAAATGCATCAACATATTTCCATCTAAGCCACCATCAAATCTACATGGAAAATATTTGTATTTAAAGGGAATGTTGTAATTACTACAAGCATAATTTCATACTACAACATTCAAAAGAACACAAAGTTATCATAAAAGAATATTTTGAGATTTGAGTACATGTTGCTTTCTAGTTTCAGATTGCATATACTCGAGTATCCATCAACAATCCAAATAAGAATAGTATCTACTTTGGATGTCAAGGGGAACAATATCTCTACAGCTTTTAGATAGCTCCTTATAGTAACAACTTGTATTGGCTTGATATAATTCTGTGTGCAAACAAATGTCAAACTTTATTTTGAATATTAATTTAGAGCACATTATTTACCACAATCATATAGTTATCTAATGGTTTCGAAGATAAATAATAGGGGCAAACATAAGTCACCATTTACTCTCATTTACTTCACTTGGCAAGTGGAAAATGTACATTTATACTTGTAGATCCATAAATGAATATTCTTCCTTTATTTTATTATTTTTTTAACTAAGAGGGCCAAACGCCCAATAAAATTAAAGTATCCTATCTTCCACCCATTTCCAAACTTCCTTACATTAGCACCATTTTATTTCTTTCAAAATACTCTCATAAATAATTTGAGCTCCTTTGTCTATTTCATCTACGAGCAATCAAAAGTGAAGTTAATTTACATAGAATAAATAGACGTTAACTCAAAGTTCATCAAGAGAATATAACTCTTGAAGATAAAAGCAAAGTTCAGACTTTCACTATTTCATCTTTTTCTTTTAACTCTCAACAAACTTAATGACCATGCCTTGGAGTGCTAGATTCTTTAGTTACAACAATCCACAAGACAAAACTTACCTGACCAAAGCATTTACAAAAGGATGGAATACAGAAAATTAATATCCACAATTATCGCTTTGCCTCTTCTTTCAGCTTCTATATATTTCATTTTATTGGTTATTAATGGATTAATACATAATATAACGGTTCAAACATGCTAACGGTGTATGCTCCTAGAGCTAATATAAAGTGTCATTTACACTAAGATTCAGCTTCTGCACAACAACCATGACCATGCCAGATCAATAATGATGTTCACAAACACTCTAATTAATCTAGGAATTTGCCATAACCTTAGAAAAACAAAGGTAGCACTTAAATAGAGAAAAGATTTTGCCCCAAAATCAAAGAAATGTAAGTTCAAGTCGGGTTCTTTCAGTGTCAATCAAAATTTGAATGTACCACACAAGTATGTAAGGACCAACAAGCAATGTCACTCCAAAACGGTCTTAATTAACCAATTAGGATTTGAAAAGGAGGGAAAAAGGAGAGAACGAAAATGAGAAACAAAAATGAAAATGTGAAGAGAAGAGAAGAGGGAAAACAAACCAGAAAACGTGAAGTAGCAATGCAGTGGCAGTGACGAGATGACAACGAGAGAGTGAGGGTTTCAAGTGAGCTCAAGGCATCATAGTAAAAGATTTATAATTATTATCAAAGAGCTAACATTGATTTTAAAAATCATTGTTAAGGTATCCTGCACAACATTGGTTTTAAATAAAATTGATGTTAATAGCACATTTCACAACATCGATTTTAAAAAATCGTTGTTAACTAATTACTGACAACGTCAATTTTTTTAAAATCGATGTAACATTTTTTTACAGATACATTAGTTTACTAGAAACCGATGTTAAGTTTCTGCTAGTAACATCGATTTTTCAAAATCCGATTTTAACAAAGTCCATTTATTTACAAAAATGTCACCGCAAATAATTGAACATCGGTTTTGATTATAACTGATGTTAAATTGGTGATGTTGAATGCATATTTTCTAGTAGTGCACACACATATAATAAAGAGTGTTATAACATAAATGTTTCCCTAAACAAGTGTATTAGATACAACCTCAAAGTATCAACATAAATGCATATAATGTTAAAATAAGATGGTTGAATATATACATAAGCCAAAAGTTTTGAAGCCTAGGTTTACTCGTATCAAAATACATAAAAAGGAAGAGATCCTAGACTCACAGTAGTCATACACAATTCTACTAACCATGATGATATAGTTGTCTATCAAGTCTCACTTGCACCCTAATCGTCTCCATCACTAATTCTATAAGGTATTTCTTATCGACCAACTGCCACTAGAACTCTCAAAACTCAATGGTCTTACAACATTTTAGTTAGGATGATTGTTGGGTATACACCTTTCCACCATAGTACAATGACAGGCTCTCACCAACAGATAATGACTCACATTCAATCAGGGTTGTCAAGCTGTCTATGTGACCTAGTCATTACTTGATGCCACACCCCCAAGGATAATATAGCTTTGCGATCATTTCCCATGTATCAATTGGTGGTCATCTAACAACTCTGAGGACTGACTCCTCAATAACTCTCCCCACTCTGATTCATCTTTTACAGGTTTATGTGGTAATCCTCTATCAATGGTACTTCATGGTGGTTAGAGAATAAAATTATGAGTTTGAGGCCCTACCTTCGACTCTGTGACATATCAATCACAACACTAGGTTATTCTAACCTCGTCTCTCATAATTCAATTTCTTATTATAGACAGAGTTTCCCATGTGACCATTTTATTGCTCACTTTCACAACTAACTTCCACAATCACATCATTTTGAGGACACATGCCTCATTCACCACACTATGTGAACATTGTCATTCAGACTTGGTTTCACAAGCTTTAACATCCTTACAATCGGAACCCTCCATACAACTTTCTTTATCTCACACTTTTCATGTTTCTTCATGTACTTGCGCTTCCACATGCATATCTCAATATATTGTACTAATATTACTATAACAAAGTTCTAGGCGTCACAAATTCTTGCACTCGAGTCCATGTGAAACTACCACAAAATAATTATCATAATAGTAACAATTTCACACTACGGCTGAAAATCAACCATATCACACAAACAATCACATGCATACACAATTTTAGTGCCCAAGGTTCACACTCCTCCCGATCTCTAATACAATTAATGAAAAAATAAATGCATCATACACGTCAATAAACAATTGCATGAGATTCACACTTCTTGGGTCTTTTAATTAACTTAATACACCAAGCTAACACTCTTTTTATCAGATTTGTCACCACACCAATTTGAATTAGAGTACCCAAGCAATTAAACTTCTTAGTTGTCACTCCTTTTAGGAAATAAAATTCCATATTCAAGAGTCCCTTTCACATAACACATTATTCTCTTGGTTGCTAGAAGGTGATGCATTCTTGGTGTCTCCATGAATCTACTTATTAATCTAACACTAAGTTCTAGATCAGGTATGGTTTTACACAGATATCTGAGTGATCCAACGATCTGCCTGAAGTAGATAGGGTTTATAAGTTCCTTAGTCCCTTCCTTCTCAAGTACCAATCCAGCTTTAGTGGTTTAACAACTAAATTGCACTTGAACATGTTGAATTTCTTCAACAAGTTAGTTGCATATTTGGTTTGGTACATCATAGTACCATTCTCTGTTCTTTTGAATTTTATCATAAGAAAGTAAGACAAAAGTCGCAGATCACTCATCTCAAACTCCTTCATCATTTTCTTCTTGAACTCTTCAATCTCCATTTCATTGCTTCCAATCACTAATAAGTCATCTAAATAGGCACACATTATCAACAAAATTGTATAGTGACCACTTTCAAGACCTTTAGATATACTTGATACTCAAATGTGCATTTAACAAAGCCTATTTGGCCTAGAAAGTTGTCAATTCTTTTGTTCCAAGCACATGGAGCTTGCTTAAAGACATACAAGGCTTTCCTCAATTTGAGAACCTTCTTTTCTTGATCCAAAATCTCAAAACCTAGAGGTTGGACAACATAGACAAATTGGTAAATAGATCAGCCTTTTATATTTGCTATAGCTATGAGAAATCTTATTGTTTATATCCTTGCCACAAGTGCATAGACCTCAACATAGTCAACTCCAGGTTTTTATAGAAATCCATTCCCCACTAGTCTTGCCTTATGTTTAATCACCTCACCATTTGGATTCACCTTCACTTTATAAACCCACTTTAATGCTATGGGTTTCTTGTCATGAGGAAGGTTGACAAGTTCCCATGTTTGATTCTTCTCAACAAAATTTAGCTCCTCTTCCATTGCATTCACCCATTTGTGGTCGTGCATTGCTTCATTAAGTTGATTGAGTCAAATTCAGCAAATAGTGCATAATGCACCGATTCTCCTTTTGAATCAACTACAAAATATGACACTACTTCCAAGTCATGTAGAGCTGATGGATTTTGTCTAGTTCTGGTTGATCTCCTTAAACCAATAGCTACACTTGTGTTGGTTTCAACTTCATCAACATTGTTAAGATTTATCAGGATTTTGGTTGGACCTTCTCAATTTCTGTGTTCCAATCCTAGCTCTTTGATTTATCAATCACAATATCTCTAGTGATTACAATTTGCTTATGTCTTGAATCATACAACTTGTAGCCACTAGTAGAGTGATACCTTACAAGAACCATCTACTCATCCTTGTCATTCAACTTTCTCCTCAATTGATTCGACACACGTCTGAAGCATATAGAGCCAAAAACTCTAAAGTCAGTCATGTTTGGTTTGATGTCTACTCATGTCTCTTATAGTATTTTTTCACTTAATCTCTTAGTTTTGAGATTTTATTTAGAATATAAGCAGCGAAGGATGATGCTTCTCCCCACAAGTAATTTGGAACTTTCTAAGTCTTGAGCATGCTCCTCACCATATTCATAATGGTTATGTTCTTTCTCTCAACAATCCCATTGTGTTGTGGAGTATAAGGTGGTGTTATTTCATGCATTATCCCTTCTACCTCACAGAAGTTTCGAAACACATTTTATACATACTCACCACCTTCGTTTGTTCTTAACACTTTTATCTGTTTGTTGTTTTGTTTCTCAACCAGCCTTTTGAACACATCACTCCTCCTTTTAATCAAATAGATCCACATTTTTCTAGTTAAATCATAAATGAAGGAAACAAAATACACATCTCCACCAAGAGATTCCACATGGATTAGTCCACACACATGTGAGTATATAAGTTCAAGCTTGTCACTCGACTTGGTTGAAACCAGTTGCTTGAACGTGTTTAGGGTTTGTTTTCACTCCAAGCATTCTTCATATACTTCACTTGACACTTGAATGTGTGGTAAGCCATGCACCATATTATTCCTATTTAGGTATCTAAAATTCAAATGTCCAAACCTATAATGCTAGAGCAGCTTACTTTTGTTCACTGTTGTAGCTAGACATTCATGTTCCACAACATCAATTCCTACTTTAAAGGTTTTGTTCTTTGACAAATGAGTCTTTAGAATCAATCTCTTCTCGTTGTCATACACCTTTAGCTCATTATCCTACATTTTCATCACAAATCATTTTTCCAACAATTGGCCAAGGCATGAAAGATTACTCTTCATACACCATCCTTAATTTTAATTAATACTTTGCCAAATTCTTCTGTCTTGAGTGTGCTATCATCAACAAATTTGATTTTATTCTTTGTTGATTCATCAAGACTTACAAACCAATCTCTTTTGCCTGTCATATGAGTGGAACAACCAGTGTCCAAGTTCCAAGATGAAGAATAATCAATCTAAGTACTTATAGTAACCATAAAAAAACACTGGATCAGAATCTGACCCATCATCACGAGGAAAATTTGCTTCATCATTTAATTTTCCCTTTCCTCCTTTGTCACTTCTTCATTCATCTGCAAAGTGTCCCCACCTATTACAATTGTATCATTGAATCTTTCTCTCATCAAGCTTCTTTTTCCAACTCTTATTTCGAGATTGGGCACCATTTCTTTTATTTGAGGATTCTCCTTGATCTTGACGATTTGTTGATTCATTGCTCCTTCTCTCTTTCCATTTTCCTTTTCCTTTCTTGTTCTTTCCTATTGCATCTTTATTCTTGAAATTGTTGTGTGCCTACAAATCCCGTTCTTGAGCCTTTTTACCAAGAGAGTTATGTAGCTCCTTCGCCTTCATTGAATCAAGATCCTTTGATTCTTCAATTGTCACTACAACATGATCAAACCAAGGTGTCAAGTTTCTTAGCACCTTGTCAACAACTTGTTGATTAGTTAGCTCTTCTTTTCGTTGACAAGTATTTGAATTCAATTGAAGTAATCAACAATGGACTCTTAATCAATCATATACAATAATTCATATTGCCTTTAAAGAGTTTGAAGCTCCACTTTCTTTGTTTTATCAACACCTCCATATGTTTTATTTAGAATATCCCAGGCTTGTTTTGTTGTTCTACTTTGGAAAATTTACCATAGATTGCCACATCAACACACTAATGAATCAAAAGCATGCTTTAGAATCAAACTTCTTGAATTCTTTGTACTTTGCCTTTTGTTCCTTTGTTGCATTTCTTCCTAATTCTTGGGACCTAATCTTGACGACTTCTTCCACCTCTTAGAAGCCGAAGATTGCATTCATCTTCACACACCAATTGTGGAAGTTCTTTCCATCAAACACTGGTAAATTTCCTGAGAAAACACCACTTGAACACGCATGGTTCTGCAAAATTGCACACCAAGGAAATGCATAATACACATATACCCACACTAAACTAGATTTATCACACAACATAAAGCCTCACACTTTAGTGGGTGATACACACACACAAGTCCATGATTGATTTAGCTCTAGATAACAATTTGTTGAGGAAGAAACCACTCACACACACTTAGTGATGACTACCAAGACATGAATGCTTGGCTCGGATCGTTTCCGGATTGTAATCTTCAAGACTCCATGAATTAGGGTTTGAAATTCAAATAGAAAAATGGAGGAGATTAAGGAATGATTTAGAATGATGCCACGATCCCCAATCGAAACGATAAGTTAAAGGAGGATTCGCCACAAAGGAAAGCTCCCTTGATAAGAATCAATTTGGTCTCAATCAAGAACAACAAGAGGCTAAGCTCTCAATTTAAGCAAAAGCTTAATTTCATTAATCAAAAGTTAACCAAAAATAGCAAAGTCTGAGTATTTATAGGGCTAGACCTCTAATAAACCCCTAAAAACGTAGGTTTAGGCCTATTTACGGAAATATCAAAGCCCATTGCATGAAACAACAAAAGGAAAGCTGCAGTACCATTTTAAATGAAAATAATCGATTAAAACGAAGGGTAATTGAATAAAACAGAGCGTTTCAGCACTGCGTAATCGATTACAACAATGTCGTAATCGATTACAACAGATAGAAAAACTTGGCAATCGATTACAGATACATCGTAATCGATTAAAACAGACAGACAGACAGACAGTTAGCTTGTGTAATCGATTACAGAAACGTTGTGATCGATTATTACAGACAACACTTGCTTTTTACAACAAAATAAGAGTTTTGATGTCATCTTGAAGGACTTGGGTTCTAGTTCTTGTCATGGGTCCTTCAAAGCTCACTAAAGGAAGTGCTTCAAGCTCTCCTTCTAGACCTTTGACTTGTAATGGACCTCCATCATCATGATCCTTAGATAGTCCTCTATCATCCCCTCCTTCTTAAAAAGAATTCGTCCTTAGATTTGCATTCAAAACACCTACATCACAAGGAGAAACATCAATGACATTAAAAGTAGAACTAACTCCCTACTCACTTGACAAGTCTATCTTGCAGGCATTGTCATTAATCCTCTCAAGGATCTTGAAAGGTCCATCACCCCTAGGTTGAAGTTTAGATTTCCTTGGAAAAGGAAACCCATCCATCCTTATATGTAGCCAAACCCAATCTCCGGGATCAAATACCAATGTCTTTCTCCCTTGTTGGCCAATCATGCATATTGCTCCATCTTCCACTCAATTTGATTTTGCACCCTTCCATGGAGATTCCTAACAAAAGAAGCTCTAAAGAGCCCATGCATACTCAAAATAGAAGAACCATTAGATAAAGAGATTAAATCAATAGGAAATAATGTGTTAAAACCATAAAATACCTCAAAAGGAGAAAAGTAAGTGGTAGATTTGGTTATCTTATCATCAAGTCTAGGATTAGGATGTTGATACCTTATGGTGATGTTGTTGGTCTCTTCCGGATCAGGCATATATGCAGCCTTATTAGGAATTGAAACTCCCGAAACAAGAACAAATCGATTCTCACTTCCTTTCAAAGGAGGCAAGCCGTGGGGTATATCTTGTGGAACGACAACCTCAACCTCTTTTACAAGTGTATCAAAACCTTGAGGCAACTCAAGGATACTAGAAGACAAGCACATATAATTTGGAATGAATAAATTCATTTGTTGTCTAGCTAGGATTACTCTTTTTAACTCCTTAGGTTTGATGAACAAACCCGGTTTTATCACTAATTGTTTTTCACTCTGTTTTTCTATTTTTGTTTGTTCTTTCTTTTTAGTCTTTTTGCCATCTTTTTCTTTTGGGCTTTTCTCTCTCAAAGGACGTTTTTCTTCTTTAATTTTCTTTTCTTTTTCTCTCTTCACTCTCATTTTTATTTGACCCTCACACACCTCACTTGGAGACAAAGGTGAGAAAAATACCTTTTTACCTTTATGAAGGAAAGAGTATCGATTGATGACCCCATTGTGTACCACATCTCTATCATATTGCCAAGGTTTACCAAGCAACACATGGCCGGCTTCCATGAGAACCATATCACAAAGCACTTCCTCCACATATTTGCCAATGGAGAATGTAAGCAACACTTGCTTATCCACCACCAACTCACTATTGTCACTCAACCATTGCAATTTATAAGGTTTAGGGTGAGGGATAATTTTTAAACCAAGCATATCCACTAATCTAGTGCTTGCAACATTGGTGCAACTTCCTCCATCAATGATTAGAGAACAAACCTTTCCACTCACCAAGCATCTAGAATGGAAAATGTTTTCTCTTTGTGCATCATCTCTATCTTTGCACAAGCTACCCATGAGTCGTCTTACCATCAAAAGATCTCCCTCTTCCGGTTTAAGAAAACAATCATCCTCACCTTCACTAGTGGAACTATGAGAACTCCTAGAGGATTCACTATCCACCTCTCCATTTTCTAACACAATCATTGTCCTTTTGTTTGGACATTGGGATGCAATATGACCCTTACCCAAACATTTAAAACATTTAATTGAAGTAGATTTATTAGAAGGAGAATGAGTAGTAGGATTATGATTACCTCTTGAAGACTTCTTTTCAAAATGTTGGGAAGAAGAACCCTCCTTCTTGGAAGTGTCCTTATCCTTCCAAGATGAATGACCATATGAAGACTTTTTGTAAGCTTGTTTTCTCTTCAATTGTTGCTCCACTTTCATAGCTCTATTATAAGTTCAACCATGGTGTTGTAAGTTTGAAGCTCCACAGCATCTTGAATGTCCTTATTCAAGCCATTCAAAAATCTAGCCATTGTAGCCTCATTAGTCTCCTCAATGTTTGCTCTTACCAAAGAAATCTCCATCTCCTTGTAATAATCATCAACACATCTATTTCCTTGATAGAGTCTTTGTAATTTGTTATGCAAATCCCTTATGTATTGAGGTGGGACAAATCTCTCCCTTTCGTCCATCCTTCTTTCAACATTTCTTTGCAACCTATCCACTTGCTTAGCCAATGAAGTCATTAGCATAGCGGTTCTAGGTGAAGGTGGATCACTATCGCCATCGGACACCATTGCTACAAGAAAAAGGTGAGTAAAACAAAAAAATAATGTACCTCACCACTCACTGAGTGTTTACACTCGTCAACACTTGTGTTTCACACTTGAAAGACTTTTCCTCTAATGTTCACTCTTGTCTTTTTCCACTCTCTAACTCTTTGTCAACTCTTGAAATTTAACCAAAGATTCTAATTCAATGAATATCCAAAGTGAAAGATGAAACAAATCCAAGCTCAACTTAAGATGTCAAGGAAGAAAGAACACTCTAAGACAAAACCTTGGAATTTAGAAGACAAGCAATAAAAGCTCAACAAGAAAAGCACAACTCAAAAGGAATGCCAAGGAAAGACAATTATAGAAATAGAAAATGTAAGATATTTCTTCTCTAAAAAATAAAATTGGCTAAGTTTAAACTACCATAATTATGCAAAAGAAAGTGTTATTAAACAATAATAAACACACACTAAGAGAGGGCTAATAATAATTTTTTTTTACTCTCAGTTTTTTTTACTTTTGGATCCTCATATCTTTTGATATTTTCATTTTGACCCCATAATACTTTTTAATAATTGCCTTTTGGTCCTTCGTAAATTATCTTTTAGGACTCGAACTTTTGATATTTGCAAAAACGGCCCAAAACTCTTTAGACAAAATTTTATGAATCAAACTCAGAAAATTTCCAGCAATGTTATGAGTTTCATGAAGAACACAAAAAACAACCCATATTCAAAACAACTTCAAATTCAACAAAATCATAGGGGAAATGAAGGCAATTGCAAGATAAACTCAAAAATCACACAAGAAACACACAAAGAACAACAAACAACCAAGAATCATGATTTTCAATTTTCATTTTCTGGAAAAAAAATAAAAACGAAAATGCAAATAACATAGATAGAAATCTTTACGAAATACTTTCCAGAATCAAGCTCTGATTACCACATGATGACTACCAAGACATGAATGCTTGGCTCAGGTCGTTTCCAGACTATCATCTTCAAGACTCCATGAATTAGGGTTTGAAATTCAAATAGTAAAATGACGCCATGATCCCCAATCGGAACGATAAGTCGGAGGAGGATTCGCCACAAAGGAAAGCTCCCTTGATAAGAATCAATTTGGTCTCAATCAAGAACCAACAAGAGGCTAAGCTCTCAATTTAAGCAAAAGCTCAATTTCATCAATCAAAAGTTAACAAAAAATAGCAAAGTCTGAGTATTTATAGGGCTAGACCTCTAATAAACCCCTAAAAACGTAGGTTTAGGCCTATTTAGGGAAATATCAAAGCCCATTACATGAATACAACAAAAGGAAAGTTGCAGTACCATTTTAAATGAAAATAATCGATTAAAATAAAGCGTTTCAACACTGTGTAATCGATTACAGCAACGTCGTAATCGATTATAACAGACAGAAAAACTTGGTAATTGATTACAGATATATTGTAATCAATTAAAATAAATAGACAGACAGACAGCTAGTTTGTGTAATCGATTACAGAAACGTTGTAATCGATTATTACATACAACACTTACTTTTTACAACAAAATAAGACTTTTGATGTGGTATTAAAGGGCTTGGGTTATAGCTCTTGTCATGGGTCCTTCAAAGCTCACCAAAGAAAGTGCTTTAAGCTCTCCTTCTAGACCTTTGACTTGTAATGGACCTCCATCATGATGATCCTTAGATAGTCCTCTATCACTTAGTATGGAAGTAGATAGATGATAAAAAAATAAAAATGTGATTTTTTATTGATTACGCAAGTGCACACACATTCACTTTTCAATGTACAATTTTACACAAGCTCCTTTTATACATCACACATATATCTAACTACCTAACTGAATGTACAACAACCACTAATTGACTAAATGGCACATAGTGAACGAAACTCTACAAATCTAGGCCTTGGACTAGACAATCCAAATCTTATATTGGACAATACTCCTCTTACGACCGTTAAATTAACTAATAACAAGAATAAAATATATCAATTTGTAAACTTAATGGACCGAAATGAAATCAATTAGAAAACATAAAATACCTAAATAAAATCATTTAAAAATATAAAATATCAAAATAAAATCATTTAAAACCACTATATTTCAATTAGCATGCCAGATCATGGTCCCTAAAAGAAACTAACATAGGGACAAACATAATTTCCATAAGTAGGAGGCGTGGAGTGGAATGTAATTATTCAAAAACCTTGTTTCACTTACTAAGAACTAAGAAGCAAAAGGAGCACCGCCACGCACCGCGGATCAGAGAAAAACCTAAAGTAGCGGAAGATGACGGAGGTGGCGAGATCAGTGGTGCACGACGTTTTGGGGCAAAGAGTGGTCGACGTGGACCAGCCAATCGTCGATTATATCGTCAACGTCCTAGCCGACGATGACTTCGATTTCGGCCTCGACGGCGAAGGCGCCTTCGATGCCCTCGGCGAGCTCCTCGTCGCCGCCGACTGCGTCGACGATTTCTCCCACTGCCGCTCCGTGAGTCTCTCGTTCATTTCCTTCAATCAATCCGTCATTAATTTTCTTCATTCACGAAACCCTTTCTCTGTTAAATTTGAAACGCAGGTATGCAGCACGCTGTGCGACAAGTTCGGGAAGCACGGTTTGGTGAAGGAGAAGCCCGCTGTGCGAAGCCTTGCGGCGCCGTTTCGAATGAACGAGGGAATGGACGACGTCCAAGCTCCCAAGAAGAAGCCCGAGCCCGTCGACGGACCTCTTCTCTCTGAACGCGACCGCTTAAAGCTCGAGCGGCGAAAACGCAAGGATGAACGCCAGCGAGAGGTGCTTCTTTATTCTTCTTGTGATCTTTGATTTCATTTCTATGCATTGTTAGATTAAGCTATTTTTCAATGTCAATTGTCCAGAATTTACCAAGATAGTTATTGTATAAGTCAACAAACATACTATACCTGTACTTGGCTAGTTGTAATTGGAGGATGAGTGTAAAAGCACTATTATTATTTGAGTTTATTTGACTATAGAAGGACATGACCAGGCACAATACCAAATTCACTTGGCGGAGATGGAGGCGGCACGAGCGGGGATGCCGGTGGTGTGTGTGAGGCATGATAGCAGTGGGGGACCAAACGTGAAGGACATTCATATGGAGAATTTCAACATCTCTGTTGGTGGCCGTGATCTCATTGTGGATGGTTGTGTCACCCTTTCATTTGGAAGGCATTATGGTTTGGTAGGAAGGAATGGGACGGGGAAAACCACTTTCCTTAGGCACATGGCTATGCATGCCATTGATGGTGTTCCGAGGAATTGCCAGATACTGCATGTGGAGCAAGAGGTGACAGGTGATGCTACGACTGCTTTGCAGTGTGTCCTCAATGCTGACATTGAGAGGACTCAGCTTCTCGACGAAGAAACTCAGTTAGTTGCCCAACAGGTGGGAAATTGAATGCGTGTTGCTTTGCTTGTATTTGAACATGCTCTTGAAACTGGGACAACTGAGGATGTTGTGGTTGTTTAACAGAGGGAATTCGAGGACAAAAACGAAAAGGGTGATTCGAATGGAGTGGTCGGTAGGGATGACATTTCAAAAAGGCTTGAGGAAATATATAAGAGGCTTGAACTCATTGATGCTGATTCTGCTGAGGCACGGGCAGCATCGATACTAGCGGTGAGTTCATTGTTGATTCGTATCATAATTTGTTAGTCACTTGTTGGAAGGTCTTATTCTCTTGTTAGCCACTTGGATCTTGTTGAATTTTGAATTGTAGGCTTGTAGCTTATTCTTATGCTAATATGTCTTTCACTTTGTCTTATTTATTGGGTAATTGAATTTCCAAAAGGAGAACATGTGATGGTAAGTTTTGGGAAAACTCATCAACACGCAGCAAAATTACCCACACGTCCAAGGGATCTTTGATGGAACACATTGTAGAATTTTTATTTCTTGGCTATATATATATAGAGCTAAATAACAATACAAAATTCAAATATTATCTTATCCTAATCTTCTAAAAAAAGAAACAAATCCCAAAAATAAGTTAAACAAATTAATAAAATATTTAAATCTAGATAAAATCCTAAAGATTTGAAACATAACAAATTCCTAAAAAAACTCCTTGAATTTTCGTCAACTCCATTTATTTTGAAATTTGAATTGTTCTCCAACAGTAAGGAATACAAAATCAGTACTCTAACATGTTTTTAGATGAGGTTCTCAAACATGCTAGTAGATGAATTTCTCGCTCTGTTACTTTAACATCAAGCACTTCCCTGTGATTGGTTACTTTTACTTTCATTAAAATTTGTTGCAAGTATTTTCTTATGAAACAGAAATACTCTTTCCAAGATCATGATCTTACTGATCAAGGGCATTTTCAGGGTTTGAGTTTCACTCCTGAGATGCAGAAGAAGGCAACAAAAACATTTTCTGGAGGATGGCGGATGCGAATAGCTCTTGCTCGTGCATTGTTTGTAGAGCCTGATATATTGCTTCTTGATGAGCCTACGGTTACTCATCAGTCCAAGTTTCCTTCGTGATTCATGGATGCCTTGCCTTGGTTTATAGAATTTATGAATTTTGTTTTATTGCAGAATCATCTGGATCTTCATGCTGTCTTATGGCTTGAATCGTACTTGGTTAAATGGCCAAAAACATTTATTGTTGTTTCTCATGCTAGAGAATTTTTAAACACGGTAACATATCGGCTTATCTTAATTTGATTTGGTGTTTTGTTGGTTAAGTGCTTTCTCTAAATTTGTTCCCAACATATTTTTTAACTTAACTGCATGCCCAGGTGGTTACTGATATAATTCACTTACAAAACCAAAAGCTGACTACTTATAGAGGGAATTATGATACTTTTGAGAAGACTCGAGAAGAACAAGTTAAAAACCAGCAAAAAGCATTAGAGGCAAACGAACGTGCTAGATCTCATATGCAGGTATTATTTTCAACTGTTAAAGTTATTCTTCTTTCTGTGGATAATTTATTTTGTTTCTTCCTACTTAATCTTTTTGCATTGTACTATATTACTAAGGCAGTGTAGTCTCATCCATGGTGATTGGAACTTATGATCTAGGACTCATAACTGTGTGAATAATAATACTATAACAAACTCGTAGTTTTGTGATATCCTTAATTTTTGGATATCCGCTACCCTCCAAGTGCTTTCCAACCTCAAGATTATTACATAAGGACTTGTGAAAGGGTGAACACAATGGTACTTGGGATGGGATAATCACATATAGATAGTTTTAATTCTATTTATTTGCATATATAGATATGCATATTTTGTTTATTGCTGAGCCCAAAAAACCTGAGTCAATCAAAATCAAAACCAACAAAATAAACAAATCCATTATTCATCTTGCTTTTATAATAAACATTGTGTTTAGAACTTTGCATGTTACTTTGGTTTTCTCATGTTATTGTGATATCATGCTAGAAGCTTAGGATCTGCTGCTTGGTTATACTAGTTTACTGGGTTGTTAATTTCAAACCTCAATTTTTGAATCTATACAACAAGAACTACACCTTATGCCACTAAGTGGGGTAAACTTGTCAAACTATATTCTATTCTATTTATAAATCAGGTACTCGGGCCAATTCATTTTAGAAGTTAGATCTTGGGTGGTAAATTAATAAGGAATACTATAGGTTACTACATTCATGTATGATGCTATGTTATCAATAGTGGTGTCGCGCCCGCGATCCCGGCGTAGCGGAGCGGAGCGGCCATGTGCCGCTACAATGGGTAGAGTAGCGGTGCGTTTTACTGTTGCGGCTGTTGCGCCCACGACAGGGGGGTAGCAGAGCATGCGCGATCGCGGTGACGCGTCCGCGATTCTCTGTGCGAGTGTGGAACCCGAACGCGTCAACGTCGAGGTAACGGAAACCGTCGAACGGCGTCGAGTCACACTAGTAGGCCAAGACAGACGTCGGCGACGCCACTAGGTCCAAGTACGACGCACCGCCATCGGAGTTGAGGTTGTCTAGGGCAAGCGGTGAAGACTGCACCGTAGCCTCCTGTGCGAGGGGGAAGTTGGTGACGGCGTTGGGGCCCTTGAGTTTGATGGCGGCTTTGTCGTACTCCGTGGCGGCTTCCTCCGCCGTGTTGAAGGTTCCGAGCCAGAGGCGTTTCTGGTGGGTGGGGTCGCGGATCTCGGCGGCCCACTGCCCCCACGGCCGTTGTCGAACGCCGCGGAACTTGTTTCAGCGGCGGGCCATGGCAGAGGACGGTGGTGGTTTTTTGTTGGGTCTCTTGCACTTTAGGTTTTGTTCCGATGAAGTGGAAGCTGAAGAGTAATAAGAAGATGAAGAGGAAAAGGAACTATTATGTGAGAGAGGAAGTTGCATGTTGATTTGGGTGATTTCTCTCTTCACTCTTCTTGTTTTTTGTTGCTGTTGCTGTTGTTGTTCTTCGTCGGAGGAATCAGAATCGGTGGCGTCATGGTCGGTGATTATGATCCGAAGGAGCCTCCTTTGGGTTTTGGCGTCATGGTCGATGAATATATGAAGACCGGGGACAAAGTGCATGAGCTTTATATTTTGCTTAAGAGTTTTTATTGTTAATGATAATTAGTGCATGAATTTTTAGTTATATTTCTCTTTTTCAGCTTATATATTTATATTATAAATTTTTTAATACATATATAAAACCATTAGAATAGCGGTCATCCCGCTATCCGCTATTCCGCTATCCCAGTTTTGAGAGCGGCCGCTCCGCTTCACTATCCGGTATTGATAACTATGGTATGATGTGTGGACATTGGCTTTCTCAATGTGCTTTCTAATATTAGTTTGGTGCTGTTTGCACAGATATAGTATTTGTATCTGATGCTGATACTGTTAGAATATCCGCTTATTTTTCATTTCTTTTGTCTTATTTCCGCTTTTCTTCCCCTATCCCTTTCTCTTTCTTTGTCTTATTTCCGATCTATCATTGGGTTCATATACCACCGACCTCAATTAACTTGGGTTAAAGGTGTTGTTGATGTTGATGTTGCTGATATTGTTAGGATATAAGAAGGGGAGTTTAGAATATTAGGTAGTTAGTTAGTTAGAGGAGTTTATTAGATATAAATAGGGAAGGATAGTGGGATGGAGGGGGATAAGTTGTCATTTGTAAATGAGCATTAGCTCTTTGTGAGGGGGAAACCCTTGGAGGATAGACTTCTCTCCTATTCCTTGTTCTTTTCATCATATTCAATAAAATCTTTCTTTTCTTTCCCATTTCTATTCTTGGTTCCTAACAGATACACTCTCATACTAATATAAAATAGTTTTTGATAGAGTTGCAATCACAGTGGTGGGGGTGGAGTGGCCTTCGGCAGCCACAGATCTGGAATTGCGGAGTATTTTGATGTTGTGGCTGTTGTGGTCAGGTTTGTGGCCCAAACCACAGGGTTGTTTGGCACAATAGTGTCGCTGCAGAAAAATGGGCTGATTTCCCTTTTTGCCTTCAAAACTGCATTGTTTTGAGGGGTTTAAAGGCTAAAATGGACTTCCCCCCTTAAAGACTGCTTAAAAAGCCAAGCGCCCCTTTTTTCCACCTTTTTCTTCTCCCCTTCCCTGTTCTTCAATATCAACCCCTCCTTCTCTAATCTCTGTTCTGTGTCTCATCTCCAGCAGAGCCACCCATCTCCGGCTGGCCCTGGTGGCTTTTCTGGCTAGATCCATTTCTTTTCTTCTCTGTATTCTGTGATTCTGCTCTGCTACCTCCTTTCCTATCACTATGTGCTACTATCTAGGACTGATAACCGTGTAAATCATAATACTATAACAAACTCGTAGTTTTGTGATATCCTTAATTTTTGGATATCTGCTAGACTTGGGAAAGGGTGAACACAATGGTGCTTGGGATGGGATAATCACATATAGATCATTTTAGTTTATTTATTTGCATATATAGATATGCATATTTTATTTATTGCTGAGCCCAAAAAAACTGAGTCAATCAAAATCAAAACCAGCAAAATAAACAAATCCATTATCCATTTGCCAAGAAAAAGGACAGTGAGGGATTTGAGCCCTCAAAAGTTATTTGTTTTGAACTATACCGGTTTTCAAGACAGGGGTCCAGGGCTATCAACCACTCGGCCATCTCACTGAAAGCTAATTTGTATTTATCTTTATTACAGTTAATAGAACATGATGTATTTGTTGTGCCCTTTATTCTTAAAAAAAAAAAAAAAAAACTATTGTTTGTGTACACATTGTATTGTATACTTGTATCAAATGTTGTGAAAATTGAGATCTTACACGAGATTGGAAGGGGATGAAAAATCATAACACGGATTGTAAGATCGTACAAGACGGAAAATGTACATGCAATAAAAATGACATAAGGAAATATTTTGTAATTCATGAACATTGAACTAAGTTTGTTCAAATTGGGTTGGGTCATAAAAATATGGGTTTCAGTTTCACAACCCGACCCATGACTTACAACTAAAGATCGGCACGGATCAACATGTGATATTTCACGCTAATAATTACAATTCAAAATGATCCTAAATTTGTTCCAATTTTCTATTTGATTAGTATGGGAACTGCTTTTAAAATCCCAAGATTGTGCGATTGTCCAGTATTCCATGCATTTTTTACAACAATGTTTGTATCTATACTTCCCATGCAGCATTGGAAAAACAGGATTTTGATATTAGACTTGATAATACTAAAAAAATCTGATTAAAGCTGAATTTTGGGTCTAGAGATTCTAGACGGTTCACATATGGTCGTTTTATATATTAGTGTTTGTATTAATTACAATGATTCAATCCCAATCATATTATATAATTATATAAATATATGCAATCCTAAATTAGTTCCCAAGATTGTTCATTAGGTCCACATAAGGTCGTTTTATATATTACTGAAAATTGAGCAAGTTGGTCACTAGAATTCACAACTGCTGTTATTCTCTAGACTAAGTTTTCTCCCAAATCCCAATCAATGTGGTAGTCAACTTCAATATACTTAGTTAAGTATGACAAACAAGATTTGAAGATATATGTAGTGCAGCTTGATTGTCACACTAGTTTCATTGGCTATGATTTATAAGTGTTCTACTCTTTGAGCAACTGTTTTAATCTGTTGAGTTCAAAGGTTGCAGTTGCCATTGCTCAATATTCGCTTCCTCAATTCCACCCCCATCTTGCTTTTCCATGATATTGGAAGTCCTCCAAAAAAGAAACACTCAACCTTGAAGTAGGACAGCCTGATTAACATCTCTATAACCCACATATCTCAACATGTCCCCTTCATGTAGCAAACTTCTTACTGGTGCTCCGTTAATTTAGCGAAGAATTTTGATCAACAACATCCCATTGAAAATCGCTGAGGTCAAGGATTTGGGTTCTGATATCTCGGGTTTCTAGATCAGATATAAAGTTGAGGTGACCAGATTCCAAAAGGTTGTTTGGAGGCAGAAACTTGTCCCGAAGAGTCACAACAGGAATGCCAAGTCTTACTGGTATTGATGTGCAGTGAGGAATTGCTGCTGAGCACTGGGTGCAGGGGTAAGGGTTTTGTTGGGAAAGATAGGCTAAACCTAGGGCTGATCATAAAACTGAAGCCCAATCTGAACCTACTGTACCCGGTTTTAGTGAAAGCAATTTGGATGGACAGAAACGGGTTAAGTTTGGATGGAGAAAATCAAATCTGTTGGTGACCGAACCCAACCGACGAACACTGCAACTCATTGCAATACACGTACACCGTTCCCTTTCTTCAAGCATTGACATTCCAGATTTGCTATTCTAATATTCAACAGATGGGATCTTTGCAAGAAACCAACTGATGCCTATTTGATTTGTTTGCACGCGAGGTGCTCTGGGCCTCTGGTGTCTACCACTGTTGTCTGTCAACTCATTGTTTTCCGCTACCACTGGCCACTGTCAAATCCATTTGTGCTCCCTCTTCAACATTTATATGCTGCTGGACCTCTGTTTCAGCGTCCTTCGGATAGCTCTGTTTTAGTGGATGTATGAAAGGAAGAAAATGACCCAAAATCTGATTAACCTGCTCATTCCATCTGATACCCGAATTCTCTGTGACCCGAGCTATCTGAAGAGATATACAGTTGGACATGGATTCTATTTTTGCTTTTACAGTTTTGGTCGGTTGAAGCCATTTTGGCGCACAACTAACTGTAACTGCCCGATGAACAGGCCTAGTTAAAACCAGGCTTAGATATCAACATAAGAATACTATAAAAAATATGGTTTGGGATGAATTGTGTTTCTAGACAGTCCACATACATGCTCTCTCTTTATATATTAGTGTTACTAGATGTGTTAGTATTAATTACATAATTTTACATTGATTGAATCCTAATTATAGAGATATATCATATATGATCCTAAATTAGTTCTTAAGATTGCTCCTAATTGATTCTGGGTGTGCTTGGATAAACTTGTGTTTTTTAAAAGTTTTTCAGATGCTACACTTTCTAGCTTCTATGAAAAGTAATTTACTGATATTTTTTTTTTTTTTTTTTTAGTTTTCATTTTATCAAACCATAGCTGTTACTAGATGTGTGTTAGTATTGATTACATTGATTGAATCCTAATTAGATAGATATATGATCCTAAATTAGTTGTTAAGATTGCTCCTAATTGATTTTGGGTGTGCTTGGAAAACTTATGGTGTTTTTTTAGAGGTTTTTTTTTTCAGATGCTACTCTTTCTAGCTTCTATGAAAAGTAATTAACTGACATTTTATAGAAAAACTTTTCCAATTATCACAATTTTTTATTTTTAACTGAAAAACATTTTTTTAATTAAAAGCTTAAAAAACAGTTACGCTATGTATGTAACTAACATTCTAACATTGTTTTCCATTTATGATTCCTTCAAAAGATTGCTGTTTGCAATTTGCAGAACTTGTTGTGCCTCTGTAGCATTTTAATCAAGATTCTATTTGACATTTGACTTTTGATGTTTTGCTTTTCTACCAGACCTTCATTGACAAGTTCCGTTATAATGCAAAGAGGGCATCACTTGTTCAATCTAGAATCAAGGTACTTGTTATTGTCAGATTACCTTCCTATAAATCAAATGCCCAAAAAGTCATGTGCATGTTGTGTGTGTGTATCTGTATTATTTAGTTGCTCCCTGGTTTGGTTTTTTTTTAGTTTCGGTTTAAATCATTAAATTTATATTTCCGTATCTAAACTTTTTTTTCCTGAAAAAATATTTCAGGCTTTGGATCGAATGGGCCATGTGGATGAAATTGTTAATGATCCTGAGTATGAACTGCTATTCTTTTATTGCTCATCATACCAAAACGTGTTTCTCTGTTTAGCTTTTTTTAAGTTTTTTAACTATATATATTTTTCTGCTGGGATATAGCTACAAATTTGACTTCCCCACTCCAGATGATAGACCTGGTGCACCGATAATAAGTTTCAGGTAGAACATTAGTCCCTTCTTTCAGCTTTGTGGACTACATTGATTTATACAAACCAATGAATACCAAAATATAATGTTTGTCACATACAGCATTTAGGCCTTATCTGTGACCTAAATTGAAAATTTTCAATCATGTGTGCAGTGATGCATCATTTGGTTATCCTGGGGGGCCCATTCTATTTAAGAATTTGAACTTCGGGATTGATCTCGACAGTCGTATTGCAAGTAAGAATATGCTTACCTTATCCTAGACCCAGGAATGATTTTTCTCTCATGGCTTCTGAATCCTTCCTGTATTATAGATATATTTTGGTTCAATTTATATTAGCATCATATAGTATTCATTTTTATGATTGCTCAGCATGAGTCATGACTAAATGCGGTGTACATATCATTCCTGGGTTGCATCTTCTGGTAATTTAGTACTAAATAAACCTTTATGTGGGGGAGAATGTTGTTAAAATAATGACATGACTCTGCCATATTGTTTATGTGTTGAAGTTTATTTCCTCAATGTTTGCAGTGGTTGGACCAAATGGTATTGGCAAATCAACTATACTTAAGTTAATTGCTGGGGATCTTCAGCCCAGTTCTGGGACTGTCTTCCGTTCTGCCAAGGTAAACATTGATAAAGTCGTCCTATAACTACATTAATAAAAGTTACTTTTGTTTGCCTCACCTCCATGACATGCTTTAATTATACTTTACTTTCTGCTTCTTACATGACTTGGCAATTATTGTTTTACATATATTGTCTATATTTTTTTGATCCATTATAGTGTTGACAGCTGAAGTCTCAGTATTTTCTGGTTTCAGTCAATCAGATTTAAATTTTAAATCCAGTTTATGTATGATTTGAAAATGGTAATGTATTTTACCAACTACTTCATGCATGACACTTCAGAACTAGAAATGATCAGAGTGGCAGCATGTCGGTCCTTAATAATGTCTTTTCATACTTTAACATTATTTTGGATCATTAATTACACATCTTTATATCTACAGGTTCGTATAGCAGTGTTCAGTCAGCACCATGTTGATGGACTGGACTTATCCTCAAATCCTCTTCTGTATATGATGCGCTGCTATCCTGTGAGTTCCTTGCATTCAGTGATAATTAACTGTTTTCTGAATGTTTTATGAGAGTTAATCTTAAATTAAATGCTTGACTATCGGAGTTCCCATCCTTCTAATCATTGACTTCTTATATGGGAAGAATCAAGGTTTATATTATGGTTGTGGTTACATTGTGGGTCAATGTGGTCTCTGCAATTGTGTATTAATGCAGCTGTGGCAGCTACCACAACTGATATGTTTGGCATGCTGTGATGGAGATTGAAGAATGAGATTTTGAAACCTTGGAACAAATTCAAGGATGAGCAGTGTAGTAGATTCAATTCAATTGTGTACATATGAAAACTAAAAATGTGATAATTCTCTATTTTCCATCTTTTCATGGATAAATGCATGACAGCATGAGTGCTTGTTTTCATTTCAGATGTTTTAATTTTTGTTGACAAGATGGCAATTTGCTATATTGGATCAGGTCTATATTGGATGCTAGGCTGTAACACGGTGTTTTTTAAACTTGTTTAGTACCAGTGCTTGCAATTTTGTTATTAAATTTTCCTATTTTAAAATTTCTGCAGGGAGTTCCAGAACAGAAGCTTCGAGCTCACTTGGGTTCTTTTGGTGTAACCGGAAATCTTGCACTGCAGCCAATGTATACTTTGTCAGGTATTGTCATCAAAGTGATCATAATTCATAAACAATTCGTTAATGATCTTTAAGAACAGCAATAATAGTTGGGACACTCGGTGGGTGTTGAGTTGCAATGGATATATATTTCTGTTATGAACTATATTTTTTTACTTCTCTAAATGCTTTACTAGGTGGTCAGAAAAGCAGGGTTGCCTTTGCAAAGATAACTTTCAAGAAGCCACACATAATATTGCTTGATGAACCATCCAATCATCTGGTACGCTGCTGTGTCTCTCCATTGATTGTTGCTTCTTGGTGGGCCAGTGGACCAATAGCAACTAGTTTACTGTCTTATTTGTTGCAGTGAAAGCACACGTATCTATTGAGTCTTTGATTTTGTTTTTCGTCATGATTGTACTTATTTTCTCTTTTAAAGTGGTACATGAACAACTTATGTGAGGAGGAAATAGCTGAAGGTCGTATGGGTTTTTCTGGATCATCTCAATTAGGCTTCTAACTTGACCTGTCATTTTAAGGAGATAGACTCATTGCCCTGTCCGAAGCAACCTACATTCTGCATAAATCTTACATTCTAGTATCTGCTGTCTTTATCTCCTAAAATGACATAGCCATGTAAAAGCTATAGTAATAAGATTGAAATCCCATAACAGGAATATTCCTGGGCATCTTTATCAGTTAATTTCCTTTCTGGGGCCCCAATTATACTATTGACACTAGCGTATTGTGATTTAAGATTCCAAAATTGAGCGAGAACGAAATATATTGTAGGATTTGGATGCTGTCGAGGCGCTTATTCAAGGTCTTGTGCTGTTCCAAGGAGGCATTCTCATGGTATGTTATTCTTTCAATATTATTTCATTTGAGTGCTCCAAAACCAAACAATCTTTTATATATCTGATTTGATTGATGTTTATGTTTATGCTTTGGCAGGTGAGTCACGATGAGCATCTCATATCTGGAAGCGTGGAGGAACTATGGGTTGTATCCGAAGGAAGAGTGACACCATTCCATGGCACATTCCAAGATTATAAGAAGATACTCCAATCATCTTAGAAAAGCCATATTTTGTGGATGTATACTGGAAGACATCTGGATCATATTTTTCTTCTGTTCATCTCAGCTGTCATACATGGGAATATACAATTTTACAATTTATCCAAACCTATGTATAAGTGACACAATTTCAAGGCAATTTTATAATTTTATGAACACTAGAGGTTAAATTAACTACTCCATTAAATAATTTTGTTAAATTATTTTATTATAACCTTATAATTATAAAATGTATAATTTATAGTTTTACTATTTTTTCAATAAGTTTTTACAGTTTAAAGAGAAAAATGGTTATGCACACTAATGGTGTAAATTTTTTTACATAATCATCTAATCACATCGTAAATGGATAAGTATTAAACTCTAGTTTAAAACTTCAATTATATCGTCCTAGTTCGAAAAATTTTCTAATTATATTCCTAGTTATAAAGTCACTCTTGTTTTACTTTATTTTTCCAAAATATTTCTTTCAATCTCTAAACTTTGTGTCTCATTTTTACTTATTAGCTTCTCTTCAAGAGTTTAGAGCCATTTGAATAATTTGTAGTTAGAAATCATGCTACTTAAATAAAGACTTAAATGTAATTTAGGTCCTTTTATTTTATTCAATTTGTAATTTATAATTTTGATTTTTATTTTATTTTAAAATTGAGACATTTGATTTTTCTATTTCAAAATATAATTATTTGGTTTCCATATTTTAAAAGAGAGTTTAATGTCATGCATTGATTGTCATCCAATTATAAAAATATCATTTAAATTACTTTAAGATAATTATTTTAAAAGTTAGTAAATTTATATATGGTAAAATCTTTTTTTCTTTTTAAAAGATATGCAATTTTGGTTTCTGTATTTTAGAAAAGCCAAAACTTTGGTTTAATCTTTAATTTTGCTTATGTTTGATTTCTTTTATTTCTTACTTTGTAATTAATTAAATTATTTTTATGTTATCTTAAATGAATATGTTAGGTTTATGATTTAATTTGATCAAAAGAAAAAATAAAACATGTTAGGTTTAGGATTCAATTTGACTAAAAGAAAAGAAAGAAAACGTAGAAAAAATTAAAAATTTGATGAAAATTATGAATTTTTATAAATAAGAGGATTAAATATTTTTATTTTGAAATAAGAGAACTAAAATCACATTTTTTAAATAGAAGAATCAAATGTCTTATTTTTAAAATTGAAAAATCATAATTATGGATTAAACAAAATAGAGAACCAGAGTTTTATCTACTATTTATAATAAAAGACTACCATTAGTGCCTGTCAGCTCCACATTCTCCCTTAGCCTATTCTTTTCTGAGGTGTCAACCCCACAATCATTTTCAGCTTATTTGAAACAACTTCCAACAAGCACAGGCGTGAAAGCTTGCTCAATCCAATGTCTTCCAGAATTTGAAATACACTCCTCATAACACGTTACCTCCTCAGCTATGATACATTACCTCTGTTACCTGCTCAACTATGATGTGACGTTGCCAAGCTACGAAGCTCAATAGCTTACCTGTTACCTTCAATTTCTCCTACACGTTTCTCCTTCACTTCACAATTTTGAATCCCACCTCTGTTTGAATTTTGAAAATAGTTTATCTTTGTCAAAACACAACAACATCGCAAATCACACAACAATGTCTTTCTCTCTTTCTCTCTCTCTCTCTCTCTCTCTCTTTTATTTTTATACATTTCACTGCACAATTTTGAGACCACTTCTGCACACCCTTCTCTTCTCCTCTCTCTATTTTCTTCTTCTCTTTCTCCATCACCGCTGCAAGAACCTCTTCTTTCCATTCTTTACGTATTCAAGATATTTTTTCCTTTTTTTTCACTTTTAAAACCTATTCCTTTGGTTTCAAACAGAAACTGATTTGTAGTATTAAAACTTTCATATTTAAAACTAAATGTGTTCCTTTAGCGTTGTGAAGCATTTGGAGTTATTTGTGAAGCATTTTCTTGTGTATAGTCTCATGCTCGATTTTAGGTTTCAAACAAACTTTTTTTTAGTATTAAACTTTCTATCTTTTTTCTAAGCCTGTTCCTTTGGTTTCAAACACAAATTGATTTGTAGTATTAAAACTTTCATATTTAAAACTAAACATGTACCTTTGGAGTTTGAAGCATTTGAAGTTATTTGTGAAGCCTTTTCCTGTGTATCCTCTCATGGTCGATATTAGGTTTCAAACAAATTGATTTGTAGTATTAAAACTTTCTAACTTAAAACTAAATAAATGTGTTCCTTTGTAGTTATATGTACTTGTAACTTTCTATCTTTTTTGGTAAACCTATTTCTTTGTAGTTGTGGAGCAATGATTAATGTTGGTTGGTAAGGATTTAATCATCTAATACCAGTATTTTTTTTTCCGTTTCGCTGATTATAGAATTCAATTTGAAATTGCACATACATGCTATTTGTGTCCTTGGTTAGCACTATTTCATAGATTTAATTCCATAGCCAAAATAAATGATGACAAGGAAACTTGGAAGATTGTTGTTTGACTTATAAACATGTGGACTATACAAAGATCACCTAAGTCTACTATTGAGCTAATATTAATTGACAAGAAGGTCAAATTAACTTATTTATTGGTTGTTGTTAGTTGTTTATTACAAGTACTTTAGTAAACTATCACTTCAAATGTTGATTTTCAGGGTGATAAAATCGTAGCTCAAATGAAGAATGTTGTTCTTCAAATGCTTAACGTCAATTTTCAAGTTGGTCAAACTTATGTTATTCAAAACATTGAAGTAGAGAACAATACTGGTCAGTATAAGGCTACACACCATGGTTTCAAAATTAACTTTGTCAAAACACTAAAATTATGCCCCATGAAATACCTGAGACAATGTACAATTTCACAATGTTTGATGCCATTGTAAATGGCTCTGCCACACCTGATTATTTAATAGGTACAAATTTTATAAATTTTATAAATGAATACTTTAAATGTTAATGTCCTCATGTTGTTTAAATTTGGTTTTTCCTTGAAGATGTTATTGGTGAGGTTGTTGAAATTGGTTAATGGAATCTGGATGGGAAGCCAAAGAAAATGGTTTTTATAATGAAAGATGATAGGTATTCAAACTGAAATAATTAGTTTTTATAATGTTATTGGTCTTATAATCCAGTTACTTACATTTATTAATTATTCATTTCTAATATGACATAGTGGAAGTGTCATGAGTTGTACTTTGTGGGAGACACTTGCTATGGAGCTTAAGGACTGTTTGGCTAGGCATGTTACTGGTCTGGTGGTATTGTTGTTGAGTATGGCTAAAATCAAAGAAGCCAGAGGTTAGCAGATATTTCTGAACAACGACATTAAGGAGATTGTGGAATTCAAGGATCGTTTCACTGCTTTGTACTCATGAAATCTCTTATATGTTGTACTAATTTGTACTTAAAATTTAGTTATCATTATATCTATTTCTTTATTTCAGAATGAATCCAAGTCAACTAACCATTGTAACATCCTCAAAATTATATCTTAAGTTATATTTATGATTGAATTATGGAAGTGTGATGATAGTTGGATACAAGAAGAATATGATAAAATTTATTTGAACATAAGCTGCCCAAAACTGTCCATTTCTGTCACCCAAATTGAGAAATTTATTTATCTCTCAATTCTTATTCAAATTAGGTGTATGATATATGGAGTTAAAGATCTAGATGTCTACTACAACATATAAAAATTTCAGATAAATATAGTTTGTGTACTGTTTTCAGTAACTAAAACATTCAGAGATATCAGTGTGGAAATTCTCAGCTTGCTGACAGTTTTGGAGTCTAGATTAAAAATGTTATAGATAGAGTTTTATAACTCCAAATAAAGCATGTGATACCTTGTTAGAAATATTAGGAAGTATAGTTTAACATAGTAAAAGATTATGATTTATGGACTAGTAGATTGATACAAAATAAACAATGAACAAACCCATCTGGTTAAGTGTTTCTAGCCTTTTGGACATTTTGGATTGGGCACAACTTGTAACTCTTGAAATTTTGGCCCAAGGAATAAAATCTTTATCCCAAAATGTGACAAATCAGAGGTTTCCTCAGTCCAAGACCTATGAACATGCATAGAATCCCTCAATAAGACAAAGAATGCACTAAAACAATAAGCCAAAGGCAAATATTGAAAATATAGGCTGCTGTAAAAAAAATTTTGGCTGAAGTGAAAAGATTTAATTAAGACTTTGTGTGCATGTGGAACAACTTAAACCAAGCATTTGCCTTCCCTAGTTTAGGCATTTCCACGTGGGAGAGGCCAGCTGCCCCTAAGATCATGATTAAAAGAATCTTGACCAAAAGAATCAAGTCAAGATAAGGCTTAAGGTTAAATATCTCCTAATGAAATGATTACCTAGTTAAAACCTAACTAAACTAACTTCTAAAATCAGTTTTAATCCAACTAGAACCCTTACATTTGAACCAATTAAAGTAGTATAAATAGCTTGGACGCTCCCAAAATTTGTGCACGTAAATTTTCAGTACAAAACCTATCACACCTACTACTTGCTCATTGCACCCACTTTTCACTTTTTACCTTCTTTGCTTGCTTTTGACCATGCCTTCTTTCTAACACTTATCCATTAGCCAATTTCTTCTTTCAAGACCTTATTTCTTAGAGGATTTTCCCAAGGAAGACAACCCTTACTCCATTCCATTTCAAAAATCAAACTCACTTGAGGTAGGCTAGGCTTCAATCTCTAGTTAAAAATTTATTTGGACTAACCTATATGCTTAACTGTACAAATTTATGGCTATTATTTAGGCTTTAATTTCATGTTATTTGAAGGTATTTTATGATGTGAAAATGTTGATTTAAACCATAGGATAGGTGATGATTTATAGGCTGAAATATTAGTGATGTTGGAGTTACATTTGATGATTATTGGAAGGGGTTTTGATGACATTTGGGTTGTTTGGTCATATTTTTATTATGGAACTGTTTTGAATTAATTTTTTAGAAGTAGAGGATGAATGGTATGTAGATAAATGGTTCAAATACTAGAGTGATTCAATTTTGAGGATTAAGTAGTGAGGTGGTAGGTGAAAGGAGAATTAAGATGCATGCTAGGTTTTAATATTTTCTTGTGAAGGTTTAAAGGAATTAGAAATTATTTGAAAGATAATTGTGGATTATTAGTTAGATTACTAACATGATTTTTCTGTAGCTTGAGGATATTCAATAGTCATGCCTAAGTTGGTAATGATCTTACTTGAATAAGATATGGTGGTTTAACCATACTTGTAGTACGTATGATGTTATGATAAAAATATTTTTCCATAAGGTGGTATGTATTTGCTTATGGATTTTATTATGGATGGATTTTGATGTGATGATATGTTGATTTATGTTTCTGAGTCCAATACAAGATTTGTGAAACAAAATCTGATACTACATACAGTACGATATGTAGTGACTAGGTGCAAATACATGAAATAAATCATGCATGTTTGCGTAAGATGGCCACAACGTCTACATCCAGTACGAGGTGTAGCTACATACAATACGATATATAGAGACCATGTGCATCCTGGGAAAAAATCATTTCATGCATACATGTGTTGCATAATTATTTATTATATGAATGTTGTTAAAATTTATGGATGGTTTACTAACGTACTAACGTATTTGATGGTTTAGTTTTGTCTACTGAGAAATTTTATTTGTCACTGGATTTGTTTCATTTTTTTATATAAATGACAACAGTGGTCAATTTCATTAACGCCTTCAACTGATGGTGATAAAAAGATAAAGAATTGTCTCTAGGAAATGGATGATGAAAGAGTTTGGAGTATCTTTATGTTTTGTTAAGAATGACTCTTGTAATAAGGACTGTGACTACGTATAATATATATATATATATATATATATATATATATATTAGCTTACCACTTTTATAATTAATACATTTTATAATTTCTTACTAATATATGCTTCTTAAAAAAATAAACTCTAATACAAATATAATATCTAGAATAATTTTAGGTCGTTACAACCATGAATACTTGTACCTAACGAGGAAGTTAAATTTCGGGTTCTTCATTGTATTCTGTTGGATATCGCTTTCTTCATAATGCACATGTGAAATATTTTGATCAACTTAGCCAATTGAAAAAGACTTGAATTAATATTGATACATTATTTGGCTTTCAGTTTTTCAGTCATCAATTGTATTGAGTTTTTATATAATCTCTTGCCTTTACTGTTAGGAGTTTGTGGGTCACAGTGGTTACTATAACTAAGTTGTTGGTAGCCAATGGTTGGATTTATGATGCATGTCCCAAATGTAACAAAAAGGTTGATACAAAGACTTTGCCTTTTATTGATGTTGGCTATGGTAATGAAAGTGGAAGCACAATACCAAGGTAACTTGAACTTATATAATGTTTAAATAAAAACTTTCATCGAATGATTTTAATTTATTTTCCTATAGCTCTTAATTCATTAAATTGTGTCATATGTTTTGTGTAGAGGTTAGAGTAGCTTAGCCACGTGAATTTGCAATGTTTACACTCTGGGATCGTGAATGTTATGCCCTGATTAATGAGACTGCAACTAATATTAAGTAGAAAATTATTGATGAGGTGAACCATACTATGTCTACCATGATATGTGAATATTGATTTTAAACACATAATATTGTAGTCTCATATTAATGGTATCATATTTGTAATTGCATAGGAAGGAGAATTTGATCCAAGAGATATACCAAAAGCTTTTGATCGTGTATTGGAAAAGAAACCGACCTTTAGATTCAAAGTAGTCTCTGGCAGTACATGCCATTCTGTTTCTCAGTTATCTAAAGATGAGGCATTAATTAGCTCTGTTCTTGCTAAGCTACCAAGCTTTGACCTTCAGGTAAGGTTTATTAAGTAGTTATTTATTTAAAATTCATTACATTAATTACTAACTGCAAACTTTATTATATTACTAAGGATGAAGCTGAGCCATCTATATTGTCCGTACATCAAAATGTTGTTGTTGTTGACAATGTAAATTAGTTGGTGTTACTTATTGGTTTAATTGTTATTTAATTAATGAGGAATGTGGTATGACTAATTGAATTCAAATCATGTTTTCATGCAACAATGCTTCTCTGCAACTGTTGAGTCTGATCCACATTTAATATCTTCCATAACACCAGCTAAGCGCAATTTAGTCGTGGCTGATAGCCAATTGGATGACATACCATTTGAAGATTTATCACAAATACAACCATCGTGTACTAAGTTGACCAAACATATCAAGTTTGTGTGATGATCATCAAGCACTGTTGAAGACTTTTGTTAGGCAGTTGTGAAACTTAACTTTGAATTTTTTGGTGTCTGGTCAAATGTATTAACTTTGTGGGTTATTTTGAGCAGTTTATTACATGACAGTGTTGTGATAAATTGCTAAAAACAAAGAATTTTCATGTGCTTAATGACTTTCACTTGGAATCCATATTGGCCTGAGATTCAAAGGGTTGTTTCACCTCTTAATTCAACTGCACCAGATCGACCAGATATTGTTACAAGAATTTTTAAACTCAAGCTAGAACAACTAATGTTTGACTTCAAAGATAAAAAACATTTAGGCAATGTTCTTGTAAGTAACACTTGCTCTCCTAACACACTTATTAATTACGTGCTTATTGTGTTTATACAAGTGTTTAAACTAACCATATAACAATTGTAGATATTTACACAATTGAATTTCAAAAGAGAGGATTTTCACATACTCATATCTTGCTATTTTTACATCCTGCCAACAAGTATCCATCTCTTGTAGACATTGATAGCATCATATCAATTGAGATACCAAATGCTATTGAACAACCACAACTCTATGAATGTATGAAGAATCATATGATGCATGGTCTGTGTGATCATGCTAACAGAAAGTCTCCATGCATGAAATAAGTAATGATGGATATCCTGTTTATAGAAGATGCAATGATGGGAAATACATTGAGGAAAATCACATAGCCCTAAACAATAGATATGTAGTGCCATACAATCCAAAACTGTTGTTGAAATATCAAGCTCACCTCAACATGGAATGATGTAATCAATCAACATCCATAAAAAATTTATTCAAATCCATTAATAAAGGATATGATCGCATAGCCGCTGCTCTTGTATATATGGAAAATGATGATGGAACAATAGGACAATGTCTTTGTGACCTTAAGCATTATGTAGATGATAGGTATATTTCTTCTTGTGAAGCTTGTTGGAGAATATTTTCATTCCACATTCACAAGAGATCACCTGCTATTGAAAGATTGTACTTTCATTTACTTGGTGAAAATTCAATAATCTTTGAAGATGACGATGACATTGATGCTTTGTTCTCCAAGCCAACTATTAATGACTCCATGTTTACATCTTGGCAAGAAGCTAATACCATTTTCAATGAAGGAAAACATCTAACTTATGTGCAGTTCATAAGAACGTTTACATATGTGGCTAAGGATAGACATTGGAAGCCACGAAAAAAGGCTATACAATTGGAAGGTTTAACTGGGTGCCTCCAACTACTGGAGAATTGTATTATCTTAGGATGATGATAGCCGTGGTCAAAGGACCAACCACTTATGAAGAAATTTGTACAGTTGATGGTCAACTATATCCATCATTTAGAGAAGCTTGCTTTCTTATGGGCTTCTTGCATAATGATAAGGAATACATTGAGGCTTTAAGAGAAACATACCAGTGGGGTTGTGGCCAATTTTCTAAGAAGATTGTTTGTTACAATTCTCATATCTAATATCATTGAGAAACCAGAGCATGTGTGGTCTAAAACATGAGAGTATCTAATTGATGGTATCCTACATGATCAGAAAAGAATTACAAACATACTAGGTAAAATATAGAAAATATATACTT
Source organism: Glycine tomentella (assembly GCA_007407185.1). Lineage (NCBI taxonomy): Eukaryota > Viridiplantae > Streptophyta > Magnoliopsida > Fabales > Fabaceae > Glycine > Glycine tomentella. Next base: position 208,267 of record PYAF01005884.1, read on the forward strand.
ATAAAAGATCCAGGTTCTCTTTAGAAATACAAAATTAAATTTCATTATTTTTGTTCATAGAGTTACAACTTCCAATTAATTACATAATTTGGCGCTACTTCATATTGAAGAGATATTACAATCCAACAAAAAATCATTAAATGATTATCCAACCATGCATTTTCCAAAAGGTGTAGTGCAACCACATTTTGGAAATATATATATATATATATATATATATATATATATATATATACTGAACAAAATTATGAAAAGATTCAATTACAATGTGATTTTGAAGCATACTTTGCTTCTCTAACAGGTTAACAATAAATATATAATATGAATGCAATATTAAAATATAGATAGTAAGTAACATGTTATTTTGTCTTTTGCAAATATAAATGAGCAAACAAGTATCTTTAATTCAATCATGAATCTTGTGAATAGACAGGCTGGTGAAACTTTTTTCTTGTATGGCTATGGAGGTACGGGGAAGACTTTTATGTGGAAGATGTTAGCCTCTGCATTGTGTTCAAAAGGTCAAATTGTTTTAACTGTTGCTTCAAGTGGTATAGCCTCATTGTTATTACCCAATGGTAGAACTGCACACTCCAAATTTGCTATTCCTGTCCCTACATTATATCCACCAAGGTATTGAACTAGCTGAACTGTTAAAGACAACGCAATTAATAATATGGGATGAGGCTCCTATGACACATAAGTACTGTTTTGAAGAATTGGATAAAACACTAAAGGACATTATGTGTATGTCTGATGTGGATAGTGTTCCATTTGGTGGAAAAGTTGTTGTATTTGGAGGTGACGACAAATCATACCTGTGATACCTAGAGGCAACATGTCAGACATAGTGTATGCTACTATAAGTGCTTCCTATCTGTGGGATTACTGCACAATTTTAAAATTGACAAAAAATATGTGCTTGCATCAAAACACAACAATGTCAAATGCAGCTGAAATAAACAACTTTTCTCATTGGCTTATATATGTTGGTGATGGGAAACTAGGTGAAGCTAATGATGATTTTTCTGAGATAGAAATTCCACCTGAATTTCTAATTACAAATTTCAGTGATCCTATTGAATCCATTTTCACTCATACCTATCCAAGTATTTAGCACAATTATAACAATGAAGACTTTTTGAAGGCCAGAGCTATACTAGCTTCAACCATTGAGACTGTGAACCAAATAAATGAGTATGTATTAAACATTATTCCAGGTCATGAGAAACAATATTTAAGCTTTGATTCCATTGACATGACAGATTCTGCAGAAAGTGAAGCTTACCAAGCTATCACACTAGAGTTTCTACATTCATTGAAAACATCTGGATTACCTAATCATAAAATTAGGCTGAAAACAGGAACACCTATTATGTTGATTCGAAATTTGGATCAAGCAGAAAGGCTATGCAACCGTACAAGGCTAATTGTGTCTAAAATGACTAATCATGTTATTGAAGCACGAATAATTTCTGGTAAAAACATAGGTACTTTGGTCTATATTCCACGAATGTCATTATCACCATCACAATCTCCTTGGCCTTTCAAAATGATTAGAGGACAATTCCCTATTATAATGTCATATGCTATGACAATCAATAAATCTCAAGGACAATCTCTTGAATCCGTTGGATTATATCTTCCTAATCCAGTTTTCAATCATGAGCAGCTTTATGTGGCATTATCAAGAGTATAGAGTAAAAGTGGATTGAAGATTTTCATTCACGATAAAGAAAGAAAACCACAAAATATAACTACCAATTTAGTTTTCACGGAAGTATTTCAAAATCTGTAGTATGTGCTCATCTTTATTAATTTTTATAAATTAGTCATTTAATATAACTTGTTGAGAATAATAATATATGTTGTGGATGCAGGATTTGACTTGGAGTCTATTTTGAAAGAGCATCATCACACCAACTTTTGGGTCAGTTCATATTAAACAAATCTATATTTATTTGGTCCACTTCATAGCTTAGGTTATCTTCCATCATATTTACTTACATTTTATATTTTAGCATAATTTAATTAATCAATTATCTTATAACCTTATCATTTTGGTGTACGATGAAATATTGTAATACTAGGTTCATATAAAAAAAATGTATAACTTATTTGTCATAAAATCAGAACAACTTTGAGATTTAAAGTTACCCAATTTTATAGTGGGAGTTCACTGGAGTTAGAAAAAAACAAATATTATTTGGGATGGAATGGCTGAAAGCTTTCAGCAAAGCCCAACGTGAGATAGCTTAGTTAGTGTGCACAATGTGATAAAACTGTAGAAGTTTTTGGGCCCTATAAAACAGACAGTATTGCATTCTTACTTCTACGTGAAAGTACAAATGTGTACTGGGCACTACAAAATTGGGGTCCTTTTCTTCCTCCCGTAGAAGTTATAAATAAAAAAATTTCTTATTTGATCACTTTCAACGAACCAGTTATGAACCAAGTCACTTCACATTCATTCGTTCCAAATACAAAATTGAGAAAGCATTGGTACGAGAACGATCAGTCCATCTCACGCGCAAACACATAACACTCAACGACGCTCCATTTCACCTGGTGAAAGCTTCTTCATAGTGTTGGACTGTAGAAACTCATGGCCAAGGACACGACAGTTATGTGACACTCCATTTCACCTGGTAAGCATCTACATACTACTACACTCTAGCTTAAATGATGACAAAAGAGTAAAATCGACGTGATTCTCTGTCTATCTTTCTTTCTTTCTTCTCTCTAAAATGATAATTATTGTGATTCTAACTGTAATGTGTATTAGTCAACCAAAAAAGATTGGGGCTTTAGTACATGATTAACATGATAACTATAATACAATATACTCTATATTTGCATATTATTCCACAAAGGTTATATTTTTAAATTGATTAGGTCGTTCAAAATAAAAAGAAAACAAACTAATTTCACTATACATTACTTCAAAAAGGGAGTGATTATTTTTGTTAAAATTAATTAAACTATTCATCAATTTAATTTACCCATTTTCCTATGTGACACTATCATTGTGGTGTTTACATTTAGATTGATGGAATATTCGGAAGAAGAAAAAAGTGGAAACTCTCTTTTTGTTATATTTTGTTGCTTTGAAGTTTGAAGTGTATTTCATTGAAAGTAAAGTACAAAAGTGTGTGATTTTTATTCAAATTCATTCTTGCATCTCAAATGGTTAGGCTTTTGGACAAATTTATATATGTTCATCTAGTACACACACACACACACACACACACACACACACACATATATGTACATATATATAAATGACTCACTATATAATGGTCCTATTTAATTTATTGTAGGCAGAGCTATGCATTTTCGGAGGAAATTAAAAAAGTTGAATTATATATGCACAACTATTTTTCATATTTGCAGTTAATGCAAAGTAACGTACGCAAAACAAAAATGATTATTCATAACACCCAAATTGAATCTATATATAGAAAAAAGAGATAGAAAAGAATCGCGCGTATATATAATAAGTGATATGCTATCTCATTAAGATAGAAAGAACATGGTTTTGAATTCAAGTATGTAATGTAAATATATTTTGATTCACCTTAATTACATCATAACAATAATTTTTACTACATGCATTGTGTTTTCCCGCAATTAAAGATTTGTGTACGTACATATACATACCAATATATAAAGCAATAAAGTAATTTGTCGTTATGCAATTATTTTAGCTTTGGCCAATTGTAAATGTCGGCCATAATTATGCGGAGTCTTTTCTCTATAATGTTGTATTGAAGTAATATTTGAAGAAGTCTGGGTTTGTAATCTTCTATATATATGGAATAAATCAAAGGAAGGTGTATCGGTTATTTCGCCCTTTAAAAATACATTAGTCTATCTTTCTTTTTGCTAAAATAATTTATTCATTCGATTACTGGAGCCTCTCTTAAAGACTCTTCTTTCATAATTTCAAAGTAAGTTTCATACCTTCATAATTTCAAAGTAAGTTCATACCTTCATTATTTCATAACTTATATTTGTGTTCAAAACTTTTATCGATTTCGATCCTTTTTTGCATATTTGGTATCAGAGCCAATTGTAGGCGAAGATACTTGTATCTTATTCTCCTTATTGCCTACTATTTAGCTTGCCCTTCTCAATATTTTACTTTAATAACTTATTATATTAGTTTTTTAATTCTTGTTAAAGTTGTCTGTAGCATTGGAAAGTGTTAATACGTTGGTCAACCCTTAAATCTGAGTGGTCCTAGTAGCAGGTAGACGAAAGATCGTTGGTTTAGTTTAGATATGGAAAGAGGTGATCATGTAACAACAACTCAAACAAAAAGTAAAATAACCAATATAGTAAGAAGTCTTAGTGACTTAAAGAGAAGCAATAAAGATAAACAGGTTGCAATAAGAACCTAGCAAGATGAATCTACAATCTCAAAAAGTAGTAAAGATAAAGAATTAAAAATAACAGAAATAGAAAATTCATTACATAAATGATCAATACCCACAATAAGAAAAAGTGAAGTCTATAAACAACAAAGTATTTTCTCAACACCAAAAGATGAGATACATGTTTTAGAGTATAATTACCCAGGAACTGAAAACAATAAAATCATAAATCTATTAGAACAATCAATATTAAATGATCATATAAGACAAGGATATAATTTTATACACCTAGGATTAATATAAGTAGCTGCAAAACCTAATGACAGATTAAGACTAAATAGTCCAATATTAATGTTATTAAGAGATATAAGATTTAAGAAATTTAATGATTCAAGTATATGAATACTAGAAAGTAACCTACATGCTTGTCCAACTTTCTTTAACTTTTTTCCCAACTTTTCTATGAATCTTAATAATGAAAGAATGGGTAAAACTATAAAATTACATGTTAAAATTTCCAATGATGTAGATGAAGTAGCAGGAACAATACAAATAATTTGCAGAATATATTATAAAGTAACTCAAATAAATTATAACTTTAGAGCCTTAAGATTATCTCTTAAGGATGAAACAATGCTCATAGAAGTAAACCTTAGAAAATCTTCAATACAAGTACCTAAAAAGTTAAAACATGAAAAAGTAATAAGTAAAATCCCAGAATAATGGTTAACAAAAGACATTATGCCAAAACCAAGTGTATATAATACCCAAATTAGAGAAGTTATTCAAGAAGGTCTAGATATTAAATTGAAAATGAATAGATTAATATCATTAAGGATAGATGAACCCCAAATGATATATAAAGGACAACCATCAAGACACTCAGTTAGTGGATCAACAATAAATTTAGATTTAATAGGATTAGATAACAATGCACCAAAAATATCATGACTATTATATCAAGAATTAGTATCTCCTCAATACTCACCAACTAGATCACAAGTGCTTAGTATGATATCAAGAGTAAAAAATTCTTTCAAAATAGATAAAGAATGGATTAGAGAAGACTTTAATGGAGAACATAATAGAGAACTTAGAAATTGGTATTTTACAACATTCAGTAATGAAGAAATAAAAAATTTTAGAAAAGAATATTATGATTACTTAGAATAAATAGAATTCAATATACTATTCTTTGATTGGTTTTTCCATAAAAATGAAGCACATATACATCATATAACAAAAAACAATATAAAATGGAGAGCAGAGCCAGTAGGAGACTTGGAAGTCTTGAAAATAGGGGATCAGCCTTGGCAAATCACCAAGGTAACACGATCAACTCGGCCACAAAAGCCAAACTGATGGAGTGCCTTAAAAATAATCAAGATGTTTTTGCATGGAAGGCATCAGAAATACCGAGGATATATCCTAATTTCTGTTGCCATAAGTTGTCAATATATCCTGGATCAAAGCCTGTGGTGCAAAAGAAGAGGAAGCTTGGCCCAAAAACAAAACAAGCACTGGAGGAACACATTAAAGAATTATTGGATGCCGGGTTTATACGAGAAATCCAATATACTACGTGGTTATCTAATGTAGTGATGGCTAGGAAGTCTAATGGCAAATGGCGAGTGTGTACAGATTACACTAACTTGAATTAAGGTGTGCCCCAAAGATTTTTATCCAATGCCCAATATTGATAAGCTAGTAGATAACTCATCCGGGTTCCAGTTACTATCCTTTATGGATGCCTACTTGGGGTATAATCAGATAGCTATGTATTCGGAAGACTAAGAAAAAATGGCCTTTATAAGCAAAAAGGTGAATTACTGTTATAATGTCATGCCTTTTGGATTGAAAAACGCGGGGGCCATATACCAAAGGATGATGAACAAGGTCTTTGAACACCAACTCGGTCAAAATATTGAAGTCTATTGTTAGGTATTTTTAGCAAGTGCACCGATTTGTCATTGTAAGTTACAAAAATTTTATAAGATCGTCTCCATAGGGACTTGAGCTTACTTAGTTAATCCGAATAAAATTAAATAGTTCAATAGTTATGTACAAGTAGGTTGAGCGGAATTTCATTTGTTTGAGAAAGTAACATAAAATTACTAAATTTAGTAAAATGAAATATATTTATGAGAAAGTGGGATTGGATTTCATCATTCTTATCCTTTTATATGCAATTAATATTACCATGCATAAATCATCGCCTATCCTTTATTGATGCACACTATTTTACCCCGAATCGATCCCTCGCATTCGAGTTCTAAGGATATCTACCGAATATCAATTCCTCGCATATGAAGTAAATACCCCAACATTAAGAATTATAATCGCGTGCTTTATACAATCAGAACGTTATGCCCTATTCCTAGCAACGTAACGTAATGAGTAACATCATTCAGTTAAAACCCTAAGATTAATTTCCAGTCTCACTTAGGATTAAGTTCATCAAACTAGTGATAAAGTAGAATCAAGCATTAAGCACAAAATGAAATTACCAACAAGAAATAGAAACGATTTGTGCATAAATAAATATTAAAAGAGATGCATAAGGTTAAGAAGATTACATCCAATCCTCATAAAAGCTATGTAACGACCTAAATTTCTACTTATTCTTTATTAATTTTATTCTTACTTAAAGATAAATTTTCTAAAAAAATGAATAATAGTAAAGATTTTAAAGCGTAAAATTTGCAAAGGATTTGCTACTCGTATACATAGCCAATGTCTCTGATACAAAAATTTAGATAATACAAGTACACTACTTTCTCAAAATCCAGCTTATTACATAATTTCGTTTATATTTCTTCACTACTCCAAGGCTTCACGGAACCTGTCCATCATTGCCATCTAAAAAAAAACATGAAACAATTCGGGTGAGAAGTAAATTTCTCAGTAGGCAAAGCTAAATCCCGACCCTATTATTAGGTTAGTAAAATCATAAAAAATCAAACACATACACAAGCAATATGCAAACTATATGAATGCATGAGATGAACTATCCCAGGGCAAATGGCTCCCACATATTGTACTGTATGTGGCCACACTGAGCGTGGTCGCTGCTATAGTCTTACGCAAACATGCATGAATTTTGCCATATATCCTTGCCCATGGGTACTACATATCGTACTGTATGTAACATTAGATTTTGTTTCCCCAAAGCCTCGTACTGGACTTGGAACATGGAAACATGAATCCACCTATCTTAATCACATAAATCATCCATATGAAAAATCAAATGCATAAGTAAAACACAGATCATATCATCATATATATCATAAGTATGGTTACACCACCATATTTTATCCAATAAACTTTTATAAGTATGGTTACACCACCATACCTTAATTAAGTAAGATTATTACCAAACTTATGCATAACCAGAGAATAACCTTAACTACAAAAAAATTATGTTAGTAGTCTAACTAATAATCCTCAATATAAATAATATCTAATTCTTTTAAACCTTTACAAGCAAAGGTTCACATCTAGTATACATCTTAATTCTCCTTTCACCTACCACCACACTAATTAATCCTCAAACTCAAA